>JAODAL010006599.1:0-131923 GCA_025379985.1 Phyllomedusa bahiana | reverse complement strand
CCTAATTTTGCCACCGAGCTCTCAGTTTGTTTTTTCCAGCTTTTGCTGCCATGACTTTATCAGGTTTACGTTCCTGCTTCATTTTTTTTTGGCCAGTTTTGCCCCATAAGTGCCCAGGGCATTTTATAGTGAAGCGATTCTAAGAGCGGCGGCAGTCATGTGCGTGTCATACTAAAACACAACATTGTATGAAGACCAACCAAGCTCCCTCTGCATATTTAAGCATGGCACAACGTTCTACAGCACCCTGCAGGCTCTGGGCAGCCTGGAAATAGCTGTTTTTTAACGTGATTCGTGCCGAAGTAATTCGGACCGAAACGAATTTTGTCGGAAAATTCGGCGAAGTGACCGAACCGAATTTTTGAGAAATTCGCCCATCTCTAGCTATAATCAAGTCACCTAATTTCATAAATCTTCAGCAAACATACCAGGATGGATACACCATGGGTGACATGTATGAACAGGGGTCTATTTTTAATCAGACACACTCCAATATTAGGAGCATTACAAAGCGCCTGGGCGCCAAAAATCATACATGTCGCTCCATGTGTGCAACCTGTGAAGCTGCACAGAGCCCCAGTAGGAATAGGGGCCTAATGCCAATGTAAAAGAACACTAAACCTAAAAATGAATGATAAAAGTAAACAGAAGATAATCTTACCCAAATGTTTTGTTAGTCTTTGACATTGTCTGCTTTTTTACCAAGCTAACCGTGTTTTTGAATTCCTGCATAGGATATAGTGGTTAAATCTTGGTTAAGAAAAGGCTGAGGATGGAGCTTATTGATATTTTTGTCCTATGGTAGACAGGGCAGAGCAATGGTGTTCCTGTTTAATTTCATACACTTAACCTATGACCAGACACAAAACAGGTAGGTGGAGGAGGTTATGGCAATGACTTAAAATTATTTATGAATTATTAGCTAGGCGCTTTACTTTAAGTCATTTTGCTTGAATATGTCCCAGTTTGGTTTGAAATTGGTTCGGTCAAACTTTGAAAAAAATTCAAATTCACAGAATTTTTAATTCTAACACTAACCTTTACCCTAGCCCTAAGTAAGGATTTTTACATGTAAAGTGGCTCAAGGAGCTGTTGTAGATGGCAGAGACATGTCATTGAGTTGCCTGGCCCAGTGAAGCAAGCTGGCAGTTTTGTGCGTCCGTAACCTTTGTTTACTGACACTTAGAAGCTGTTAGCGTAGGTACTCCAAGCAGCTGACCTGGGGTGGCTTAATGAAGTGGCCGAAGTGATGGGTTGGAGGTCACTCCAATGTTCCATGTAAGGTTGGTGCCAGGCCCCATTAAGGCTGGAACTGCAGGTCTGCAAATTTGGGTGTATGGTTTTGGATCTGGGAATGAAGGAAGGTGTCACATGTTGTTGTTCTGATCACCTCATGTGTTGAACTGTGATGTTTCCTGCATGCTAGCAGGAGAAAATCCCCCAGAAGACCGAGTTATTCATATCCAGCTCAAGTTCATGGATAAAAACTCAATCACTTTTAGGTAATTTTTGAATTTTACATTGACCTACATCCAAAACACAACACTAATTAGGGTACTGATGAACAATGGGCTCATACATTTTCTATACCAGCGCCCTCCTCTGTCTGTGTGTCCACACAGAAATATTTACATGGCATATACGGTGAATATTAGCAGTTGTTTCATGAACTTATGTGCAATAAATTTTGTTTTAGATAGCAATATATTCATATAATATATTTATGTATTTAAACACTTTTTTATTTTATTTTTTTTACAGTATTGGCAATCATACTGGGTTGATGTTAGATAACACCAGCAGATTTACCTGTAATGGGAAATTGATTCATCATTTCCTTAGCACCAGCACATTCACTGAATACACTGTGGTGGATGAAATATGTGTGGTCAAAATACATGATGACGCACCTCTGGATAAAGTTTGCCTGATGGGATGTGGCTTTTCTACTGGGTATGGATCCGCAGTTAAGTTAGCCAAGGTAAGTTATCAAGTCAATTGAATTTACAATATCTTAAAAAGTTGTTCTTATTTATGCTTTTCAGTGCAGAAAGGTGCTGATGGAAACACCTCTTTAAATTATACATTCATTACTTTCAGTGTTAGTGATGTGGCTCTTTGCCCTACCACTATATTTGAACAAGGCCTTGCCTTCTCACCCATATATGTATACAGGAATAGAGTTAGAGGTGCGCACACCTTGTGGATATTGGGTGCTCAGTGGAAATGCTGTCAGGCTAAATACCAGTGCAGAGAAAAATCCATGGCACATGTTTAGTTTAATATTGCTGTCATGTACACACTTACCAGCACATGATGTGGGGCCACTGTAATGGAGTTTATCTATTTCCACTAAGTTCTCTTTGCACTTACCTCACTCAGTTAGCAATCTGAACATAAATCCCACCTCAAGACAGTTCAAAGGCACCCAAAGCTATTACACTACCACCACCTTCCTTCAGTAATCAAAGAGAAAAGGAAATCAGAGGGAAGGGCTCTGATCCAAGAATATCACTTACCAATTATTTACCTCACTGCTTACCAGCAGTTACAGGGTTAAAACAGTTCTTCAAGGTTATGGATTCTTAGAGCAAACAAGGACTAGACTTATTAATACGTTATATTTAATATGGAAAGGTAAAGTGCTTACATACAAAAATACAATAAAATGATATACATACAACAGTTATGAAATAAAAGGTAGAAAATTCCTAACACTTTCAATGGTAGGTGTTCAGATCCTGGGGCACAGAAGAAATGGAACGCAGCTCAATCAGCAATTGAACCCCAAATTGTGTACAATGATTTGGGCCAGGAAAGTGTAGTTTGTAGGCCACTCAGCCATCTCAGGTTTACAATCCTACCATCAGTTAATTATGATAATTAGTTTGTAACTAATTTGCTGGGAATATGATAAGGTGGGTCGGACAACCCAATCTTAATAAGGAGGGCTACTCAGTGCGCCCACTGGATTGCATCCACAGGCTACTTCATAGTTTGACCAGGTCATTGAGCCCTGACCTCTCCTGCAACCAATACCTTTGCTAGACCAGGTTATCTCTGCTTTTTTATGGCCCGGGTTGGTCAAGGGGCACATCTGCTTTTGGCTTTCTTGCCATATAATATTGGAGTTTGTATATACAAAGGCAATAAAATGCAATAAAGATGCTGCTTAACAGATACAGAGAGTGAACATGTAAACGAGAGGTAAGAGAAATAGTTTTAAGGACAAATATGATATATGACAGATCAAGGCTACAAATTCCATTTGCAAAGGGGGGGAGGGGGATTTCACCGAAATAGTATGTACACAATATACATGGCTACAATAGTACACATCATATTCTAGTGTACCATATTAAAATTGTATTAAGTGACAATCTACTAGTGAAAGTGACAGGTAGAAGATTGAATAGTGAATTCATCAGTTCTCCTTGTACATTGGTAGATAAATCAGAATAAATCCACAGCACTCCTGATTTTTGCAATGAATAATCAATTAGTGATTTATTACAAACGTATAGACAGATCTCCAGAGTAGTTTTATAATAAGAATCTGGGGAAAAAAAGCATATGTTTCAGACATAGTTATGAATGTTTTCGGCCAACTGAGCCTTCCTCATATTTGTCTGTAAACATAAAGTGTATCGAAATTATAATAAACAATAACAAACCAACTCATAGAGCAAGAGAAAAGGAAGGAAAGCAAAAAGAAAGAAGATGAAGAGAATAAGATACCAAAATATAGTGGGGAAACTAGGAGAAATAGCAAGAAAATAATGAAACAGCAAGGAAATAAGAGAAAAAGACTGAGCGAAAAAAGGGGAGATGAAAAAAAGGGCCGTATAAGAGGATAGCAAAAAAATAGAAAACAAATAGCATTAGGCGATAAAAGGATAAAGAGGTCACATAAAAAACTAGCAGAAGAATCATAATAGAGACTAACAGGGAAATCATACAGGAAAATAGGGAAGTCATACAGAAAAATGGAGAAGCCTCATAGGAAAATAATAAAAGAGAAACTACACTGGAAAACAGAGAAGCCACACTGGAAAACAGAGAAGCCACACTGGAAAACAGAGAAGCCACACAAGAAAATGAAGAAGCCACACAGGAAAATAAAGAAGCCACACAGTAAAAACAAAGACGCTACATAGGAAAACAGAGATGCCACACTGGAGAATAGACATATAAAATAATGTAAAGATGCCACATAATAGAATAGAGATGCCACACAAGAGATAATGGTGAGAAATAATGAAAAAATAACCCAAAGTAATATGGAAGAGTAGCGGAGAATAAGTGAATTACCTGGAGGTAATTTGATGTTTCATTATTTTCTTGCTATTTCTCCTAGTTTCCCCACTATATTTTTTGGTATCTTATTCTCTTCATCTTCTTTCTTTTTGCTTTCCTTCCTTTTCTCTTGCTCCATGAGTTGGTTTGTTATTGTTTATTATAATTTCGATACACTTTCTATTTACAGACAAATCTGAGGAAGGCCCAGTTGGCCGAAAATGTTCATAACTACGTCTGAAACATATGCTTTTTTCCCAGATTCTTATTATAAAATTGCTTTCGAGATCTGTCTATACGTTTGTAATAAATCACTCATTGATTATTCATTGGAAAAATCAAGAGTGTTGTGGATTTATCTGTCTATGGGGCTGGATACCCCCTCCGCAAGCACCTTGTAGCTATTTCTCTACTTCCTGGTGTGCGACATCATTCTCTTCAAGATGTACATTGGTAGAAGCAAGTATATTAATAAGTAATCCCACAGTCTGACATTTCCCACTGCTCCATCTTCTACTTGCCACGCTCCCACTACTCAGGTCCTTTTTGATGAAGGCCACTCCTGGCCAAAATGTTGGACTGTGGAATTACTTACTAATATACTTACTTCTACCAGTGTACATGGAGAGTTATTGAATTCACTACCTGTCATTTTCACTTATATATTGTCACTTAGTGCAATGTGATAATAAATGTGTGCTGTGGATTTCTGTCTGCATCCATATGTGTACACAAAAATGTAGCAAAAACAGAAGGAAAACCTTGTAGCCACTTTATGTTTTTAAATAATTTTATTTTTTCATGTATACTCTGGAATTATATAGTTACATGGTTTGTAAGGCCAACTAAAGACGCATGTCCATCCAGTTCAGCCTAAGTGTTGATCCAGAGGAAGGCAAAAATCCCCATGAAGTAGAAGGCAATTGTCCTCATTTTAAGGAAAAAATTCATGGATCAATGACCCCCCTCCATTATCCTAGTCACTATAACTTGTTATATTATTACACTCTAGAAATTCATCCAGACCCTTTTTGAACTCTGTTAGTGAATTCTCCATGACAAGTTCCTCTGGCAGCGAGTTCCACAGTCTCACTGCTCTTACAGTAAAAAATCCCTTTCTATGTTAATGTAGAAACTTTATTTTTTAGATGTAGAGGATGCGCCTTTGTTCTAGATACAGCAGTGGGTATAAATCGATCCTGGGAGAGATCTCTATATTGACCTTTGATATATTTATACATATATCGTCCAAAAGCCGTCCTTTCTCTAAACTAAATAACCCTAATTATATTTTCTGCTTCAGGTCAAGCCTGGCACTACATGTGCTGTATTTGGTTTGGGTGGCATTGGCCTTTCCGTGATTATAGGATGTAAAGTTGCAGGAGCTTCCAGAATTATTGCAATTGATGTAAACAGCAAAAAATATGAAAAAGCCAAAGAGCTTGGAGCCACTGAATGTGTCAACCCAAAGGACTATGAAAATCCAATCCATGAGGTGATACAGAAGATGACTAATGGAGGGGCCCATTATTCTTTTGAATGTATTGGAAACACTGATATCATGGTAAGTGGATCAAATTATTAGTCTTAACATTGACAATATGTAGATTTCCAGTTACTTATGTTGCATTAAAACAGCTAGGCTCCATTTTTTTTAAAATAGAAACTTGATTATTCCTTTTTTTAACAACTTTAAATAAATAATAGACAATTGGGGGACATGTATGAAAATTGTTGAGGTCTAAGACTTTTGTTGTTGCCCATAGCAACCAATCAGAGTTCCACTTTCGTTTTTTCAGCGCCCTATATGAAATGGAAGGGGAGCTCTGATTGGTTGCTATAGGCACAAAGGAAGTCTTAGACCTAGACATTTTTCATACATATGGCCTTTGGTGTTTTTTATGGACAAAACCATAAAGAATCAAAGATCACAAGTGAGTAGTTTTTAGTGTAAAGTATTGCTTGAAAATTTTAATAAAAAAGATAAGACTTGATCATATATTTATTGAAGAAAATTATCCAACATCAGGTGTGAGTGGATTACCTGTTTTATTTAAAAAAAAAGGCATCTATTAAGGTATTACCACGTTTTTGGAAATGTATCATGACACGAGCAAAAGAGCTTTCTAAGGATGTCAGAAGAAGAGTTGGTGATGCTTATCAGGCTGGAAAAGGTTACAAAGCCATCTCTTAAGATTTAAGACGTCACCAAGCACCAGTCAGACAGATTGGACAAGCTAGAAGGCAACCGGAACAATGTTTGTTGGACAGATAAGTAAAAAATAAAGCTTTTTGGTTTAACTCCTTAAGACCCAGGCCTGAAAAGGCCTTAATGAACAGAATTTTTTTTTAAGTTTTTGCCTCCTTCATTTCAACAGTTACAACATTTTTATTTCTTCAATGATGCAGTTGTATAAGGCCTTGTTTTATGTGGGAGAAGTTGTACTTTTTGGGGGCATAGTTTGAGTTTACATATAAAATACTGCAGACATTTTTTAAATTACATTTCACACTAAATAACTTGTTAGATTAATTCTACAAATTATTACAGTCGTGTAGGTACCTAAAATGTGTAGGTTTTTTGTGTTTCTTCGTGTTATGTAGTCCAAATAATTTTTATTAGGAAGGACATTTTTCCCTAAAATGAGGACAATTGGCTTCTATTTCATGGGGGTTTTCGCCTTCCTCTGGATCAACACTTTAGCAAAATAGGCTGAACCATATGGACGTATGTCTTTTTTTAGCCTTACAAACTATGTAACTTATTTTTATTTTATTTATTTTTTTCTATACTTTATGTTTTTTACTCTTATTTTATAATTACATGAAGGGATAACTATTTTACTTTTTTACACTTAATAATGTATTAGCATACATGAATATGCTAATACATTACGTTTTGTATCACTATGACACAAGCTGCAGGGAAGCACACATTGTGTCCTGACGGCAGGCTCACTATACAGTGCTGGGGCTACTCTAGGTCCCGATGGAGCAGGAGAATGCCCTTTCATTATGTCACGGTCACAGACCTTGGTCATGGGTTTCCTCCACTTTCCGACATTCACAGAGACTGTTCTAGCAACAGAGCTGTAAAGTACAGCTGTGTTCGAAACTCAACTGTAGCGCTGGAAGCTGCAAAACTTCTCTTTCTGCAGCGACGCCTTAAGACGTCACTGCAGAAAGATGATACACACCGCACGCCGTCTATAGTTGGCGGCCAGTTGTTAAGGAGTTAAATGAAAAGCATTATGTTTGGAGAATGGAAAATGCTAAATTCCAACGTAAAAGCCTCATTCTATCAGTGGTGATAGTTTTATGGTTTGGACCTGTGCTGCTGTATCTTGGCCATTACAGCTTGCCATCATTAATAGAATAAGTTCTGAATTATACCTGCACACTTTAAAGGAAAATACCAGGACATCTGTTCACAAGCCAAGTTTAAAGAGAATGTGGGTCATTCTGGAAGACAAAGACTCGTTCTATCAAAGTTTCATGATGCAAAACACGGTCCCCACTCCAGACCGTGGACGTGGTCTTCTCTTCCAGCTCCTGCTCTGCTTCTACTCACTAGCTCTGACCGGAGCACATGTACCCACCCCTTAGGACGCGTGTGCCAACTCTCTGAAATTTAAAGGACCATCGCTGGACCCTTTAGGAGTTCATTTTCCCTTCTCAGCCTCGCCAGTATATTGGTGTGTGTCCTGAGCCTTAGAGTTGTTGTTGTGCTATTCTGACCCATGCCTGTGACCTCGAATATTCTCTGCCTGCCGCCTACACAGACATTACCGTGATTGACCTGACCACATTTTGCCTGCTGCCTGCCTTGACCTTTCTGCCTGCCACCGACCACATCTCTGCCAGCTCCTCCTGTACGAGGCCAGCACCTTCGCTTTCACCACAAGTGATCACGTCAGGGATAGCGACCTGGGAGATCCCTGCAGCGAAGTCCATCCCACCTTGCGACTTGCTCCGGTGAAGACCAGGGGGCTTCAATAAGTCATCTCTTGTGAGGACCAAGAAGATCCACTACCCTCATCTGTTACACAAAGAATTGTTAAAAACAAATAAAGTTAATGTCAGGACTGTGACTTAGCCATTCCAAAACTTTAAAGGATAACTCTGGAGGTTTTTCCCTTAGAGGGGTTGTTTCACCACAAGGATTGCTTTTTATGTTAAAGATTTTGCAAAAACAAGTTAATTTGCAATATGTGTCAATGAACAGTGTCCTACCTATTCCTAGATATCCCGTATTTTATGGGATGCATCAGATCCTCAGGTCGCTGTAGCTACAGACCTGTTGAATCTTTCCTGATAGGTTGCCAGCACTGGTCCCTATAACTACAGATTTAGTGTCCTCAGCAGCTCGTCACTGCAGGCCAGTAGAAGCCAGTAAACACGTCCCTGAATTCAAAAATGAAACTGAGAACACAGGACTGAGGTGAGATGGATCAATAGAGTGAAACAACCCCTTTAAGTTCATTATAAAAATTACTTCTAGGTATGCAGTAGTGCATATAATTTAGCTTACTTTCAGCAGAATAAAATATTTCTCACTGCTGCCACAGGGTAATGCAACCTATGAGTTGCCGAAACACACAGAATGGTTGTTTGACCCGGAAGTGAATCTCTCTATGCATTCCTATGGGAGGTTCAAAGTCAGTCTCATTGGAATGCATTGAGAAAAAGACTTCCTGTCAGCATTAAAAGCACAGTGGTTGTCATGGATGTAGGTAGATTCACTGAACCACCGCAAACGATGATATAAGCAACGCCAGGAAGTGGAGTCTAAGTAGCCCTAGGTATTTACCAGAGCCTGCCGCAAAGCGGGTTGGACTTGCTGTGGTGAGAAACTACCAGGTCGCTACCCCTGACTTGCTTGCGATAGCAGCCGGGGTGCAGCATGGTACATCATTAGAAAGAGGCGGGAACAGGCAATAAGGTCAGGGTGGGCAGCAGGCAAAGTGGTCAGGAAACAACAGCAGGAATAAATGGTACACAGATAGATAAGAAGTTTCTCCAACACTGACTCAAAATGCACTAAGGAACACCAATACTGTGGCAGAGAGTATAGGAGGAGTCAAGAAGATATAGGGTCAGTGCTCGGCAATTAGCCAATTCCCGGCACGCTGGCCCTTTAAATCTAGAAGAGCTGCTGCGCGTGCCCTAGGAAGCGGCATGCAGCAAAGTGGGGACGGGAATCAGGAGTGCAGCTGGGTGAGTCTGCGGTTGGGCAGAGCGGGGGCGACCGCGGCCCGGAGTGGGGGTTGCGGCACGCTCCATGACAGTGGCCTTCATTTACTAACATGGTTGCACCAGAAAAGTGTCTTAACATACAATAAAAAGTGGTGCATTTTTGGTGCACCATGTCACAGATACATTTACTTTGAGTTTAAGATGCTTTCTTCATACTGCTCAACACTGAGGGTGACCTAGGGAAAAGTGGGCATGATTTCTTGGGAAGGTGCTTGTGTCCACGATGCGCTATGCTGCGTCAAAATCTGCGAAAAAATTTGCAAAAATTATGCCATAGAAAGTAAGCGAGAAAAAATGGTCTAAATAGTTAGAGGAATCTAACGCTGCATCAAATTTTCAATTAGCTGGAAAATCTGGTGCATTTTTAGACAGCCTAAGGTCGTGTTCACACGGCTTATTTGTGCGCGGATTGGAGCCGTACTGCACGCCGGATTTGCACTGCAGTACGGCTCCAATCCGTCTCAGTCATTACGGTAATCCACAGTTCTCATAGAGAACTATGGATTCCGTCGCTCCTCCGCCATGCGGGGAGAAAGTGACCTGCACATTATCCAGGCGTAATACGCGCCGTGGATAATGAAAATCTATGGGGCCGACGGGCCGCGCCCCCACCCCGCCCCCGCCCCTGCCCCTTATTCAAGCCGTAATTGCGAGCGAAATCCGGCTCGTAATTACGGCTTGAATAAGCCGTGTGAACCGGGCCTAAGTCTACCATTTAAATTCAAGCCAGGGTCTTTCAGCTAATCAGAGTGCAGGTCATGTGACTTAATTGAGACTTGCATCAGACAGAAATCCTGTATGCAGCTGTAGGTAAGCAAAATCACTGGCACTACAGTTTACCTTAATGCGATTTCTAATTAACTGAGGAGAAAAAGTGAATCTGAAATGGTCCTTTAATTTGATAGAAATGTTGTGACAGGATCTGAAGCAGGCTTGGACTGGCCCACAGGAGAATAAGGGAAACCCCCAGTGGGCCCCTAAACGTGGCAGACCTGGATTTTTTTTTTTTTACTGCATATACATCCTTGGAAGAGGCAGAAAAATAGAGAAAAAGATGCAAAAAGAAAGATGCAATTTATATGATGCATATACAGTCAGTCATTTAAAGTAGCTGTAGGGTGGGCACCTAACATAAAATCAACTGGTGGGACTGTAAACAGCTGAACTTGGGGGAATTTAGATACAACTCCACCTGTGTGCCCTAGGCACCCCAGTCCGATACTGATCTGAAATGAGCAGTTCATGGGTAGAAGCATGAAAGGGAGCTGTTTGTAGGGAAGAATGGGCTATAAATCCTCTAATCCAAAATGTAGAACTAGTCACTAACATTTAGATACAGTTATTGTTGCACAAAGGGGTCATACTAAATACTGAAAACAAAGATCCATATTTTTGTCACTCACAGATATCTGAAATTTGAACATTTTCTTCAATAACAAATTGCCAAGTCTAATATTTTTGACTCATTTTATTCATTTCCATTTATATATTTGGTTCTTTTTATCTGTTTATGCAGAAATATAGAGAATTCTGAAGGTTTTAAAAAAACTTTCAAGCACCACTTGAGAGTTTTGCCTTTGGTATTGCTAATTTTTATATTTATTTATAACATGTGTTTTTCAGGTGATCATAGTAAAAAGCTATATTTTAATTTTCTACCTTATCACTGAAAGCATTTGCTGTCTTTATGTGGTCATGGGAGTGTTCTTCTTCTCAATATGTGTCCCTAATCGATGCTTAATGTGTCCCCCTGATTTTTCTCCTCCTTATACAAACACTCTCCAGCCTTCTTCAATAGAACTTTTTATTTTCCACTACACAGATAACTGAAGTTGTAAATGAACATTTACTTAAGAGTGCTTTCACACAGTGCATTTTTTGTGCATTTTTTGATGCGTTTTTTGTGCAGGAAAGCACAACAATTAATGTTGTACATTGCTGCACAAAAAAACTGGCAAAAATCGCAATAAAATCGCATCAAAAAAAGCATCAAAAACGCACTGTGTGAAAGCACCCTAAGGCCTGGAGACAAGGAGTGGGGCACTGCTGATTGCTGGAAGTCCACAAAGAGATTATAGATATATAACATTTTATATGTTATGGATGGTTTATGCATGCGAAAATAATTATATTGCGTGGTTTGCTACAATACAGCCAAAAGAGAATACAGTTCATCTCCCCACTATTATACCCCAAAAAATAGTTTTTGTTACTCAAAAATAATGTATAATTAAACAAATTCTATTTTGCATCCAAAGCCTAGTCAAGGTCCAATGAAAACATATTGCTTGATAGAAGATTGGCATTCCCACAAATGCTAAAGAAATAGTAGACAAGAAGGTATGGGAACAATTTCCTTGCAGCTGTGTTTACTTTACATGAAAATCACTGGAAAACAAAGTGCTCCAAAACAATGAGGGCCAGGACATTGTCTCATGTTCTTATCAAGGGTTGCAAATTCCAGGGTCATTTAGGGCTATTTCAATTTTGTGACTTTTTATTAACTTTATCATTAGCTTCTTTATCTTTATTATTACATTGGAAACTGCAGTTCAGTGTTTCCAAACACAAAGTGATGCGCTTGGGAAGAAGGAACTCTCTGAGTATTGTACTGACAGTTCTGTGTCATCTAGGTCTTCTGAGGAGAAGACCACATCTAAAATTCTGTCTTGTTTTCTTGAGACCTCACCAATGAAACAGATATTAACAAAAAAAGGTCAAAGACCAGTTACAAAGCAGGAGTAAGGCTTAAAGCAAAAATTTCATATTAAAAAACTCGACTTAAAGGGGTTGTCCACTTATAGTACCTTTATAATGTCTTTACTCAATATGTATATACAGTAGTTGCTGAACATACAATAGTAATTGGGTGCTGGTGAACCATTGTATGTAGAAACCACAACTTGGCAATTGGTTCTGAATCCCCAAAACGTCACCCAACATAATGAAAAAGGAAGATAGTACAGATAAAGCAAGTGCTTACACAATAAGAGCTGCTGGGGGCTGCAAATCACCTTCTATGTTGAGGACAGGTGCTTCTTTGAGTCGTGTACTTTATACACAACGCACCACAAATAAAGAAAATGGGGCCCTTGCCTGGGGAGACATGTATGGAACTAAGTGCATCAAAGTTCATTTTCTCATCTATTTTTCAGTGTATAATGTACCTGAATATATGAATTTTTTTTTTTTGTGTGATCATAAATGGTATGTCTAAAGTTAATTGCGCCTCGCCTGTGTGTTTGGCATAGTACGGAAGTAATGCGGCAAACATGTATAAAGACTATAGATAGGCTGGAACTATAAGTCATTAAAAGACTTATCAAAAGATAAGTCATTAGAATAGCATGTCAGTGAATAGAAACTATGGCACTGATCTTACTTGGAGGACCACAGGTCTCAGCCAGACCTGTGGTGTGCTGGCTCTTGCTGTATGCAGCATAAAGGGGGAGAGCAGCAAAAATAAATGTCAAATTTAATGTATAAAAAATTAAAAATGAAAAAAATCTGAAAAACGTAATCAGTGGGTTATTTAATGTAAAATTATTTTTTAGATTCTATTAATTTAAAAAAACCATTTTATAGGAGATATTTTTAATATTTTGGGAAAATCATTATATTTTATATTAATTTTAGATGATAACATTTTTCATCAAATTTAAATAATTTAATGTGATATAGTTTGATAATTATCAGAAATTACTTTTTATTATTATACTGGTGTAAGTTTAGAAATATTGGACACTTTTTTAACTAACAGCAAATCTAGCTCCACTTCGACTCCTTAGGCTCAGGCAGACCACATTAAAATAGGTCTGCCTGTTGGAGCAGTAATGCGCCTAGTTTTGCCAAACCACATTCATATATGTGTCTAATAATACAAGTGTGGTGCGACGAGCCCCCAGAACGACCCCTCATGTTAGGCGCATTAAAAAGTGTAGAGTCTTACGAACAATGCGCTTAAAGGGGCTTTGCCACGATGTAATGTTGACGTGGGATCCTCCAAAATGGGTATTTAATCACTTTTCTAAATATATGTGATTACAAAAAGTGAAGACTCTGAGAGCTACAGCATTTCTCAATCCCCCTTAGTTACCTGAAAGCTTGCATTAGACACGACCAGAGGAGCTGACAGGCCACGCTTGCGTGAAACACTTCTTATCTGATGACAGGGAAAATAATTGAGCTTCAAGGGGCTGTGGAGAAAGTGCAGTGTATGAGCCTGTGTCTTGCTGTATAGAGAATCCACTGTTGTAAAGTTATTATTTGAGTTAAGTTTTGAGACGCTCCCTTATTCCTCACTCTCTGCTCACCCCCTCCCTCTCACCCCTGCAGTGTTTATGACTCAGCATGATTTGTTTATATTCTACTCCCATGCTGATATGGAGGTACGTAACTCACGTCCTGGCAAAACCCCTTTAAGACATTTGTTTGGTGCTTTAGACATTGTAGTCAGCTCACTTTGGCACATTTTATGCCAGAATGGGGTGAAGAACCAAATCATACATGTCTCCCCTGGTGTCCAAAGGAGTGTCTCATCCTGGCACATGTAAAAAGCAGTACAGGACATGTAGTACCTCACTGTACTGTAGAGAGGCGCTACTAGACCAACAATACAGGTGTCATACAAGTAAAATGTTCATGTGAATTGGCTGGATTAGTTTCTGGGACATTGTATCTTGAAATCATACTGAACATACAATGTCCCATTGCATATTGAAAATATTGTATCCTGAGGCCACTGTAACTTGAGGGATCACTGTATATACTAGAAAATCACATCGTTTTCATCTCCCTTTGTTATAGTGCAGGTCCCTGTCTTGCCAACTATTTGTGGGGTCGCATACGGCTTTAAAGAAGGCAACATCCAAAGCTTTATTTACTTTATTATATGAAGAATTCAATGATTACCTAAAACTACAAGAGGATAGTGTGACATTGTATATACTTTTGCATAATATAGATTATAAAGACAAGGCACGCATAATATGGATTACAAATACTTACATCACACCTATATATGGGTCAAAGCTTCATCAGGAATCTTATAAGCATCATCTATCGGCATCAGCTAGTAAACACAGGCCAGCGAAGATAGAGAGATAATCCTGAGATCAACACCGTGCACGGGTGCCCCCATATACAGGTCCAAGCTTCACCAGGAATCTTATCAGCATCATCTATCTGTAACATCAGCTGGGAGAAGCGGCCAGCGAAGATAGAGAGATATACCTGGGATCCACACTGTGGTGGCGAGGCGTCCCTCTATAGCCCACAGGTCCAGCTACTTCTAACTTCGCAGCAAACTTTCTCAGCTTATATCTTACTTGAAACAAATGCCTTCATAGCCAAGTGTTACACAAGCTGACAGATCAGTACTTTTCCAGTATAAGGCCTCCCTCCTTCGAATGGCCAGTTCTTAAGAGGTTAACCTGGCACTGGAAAAAACCCATGACTTGATGCTGAACACCCCCGAGCCATGAACACCTGGGTTCCCATGATTACTCTCTAATCATGCTGGGTAGTATTATCTCAGTTACAGCGTTCCCAAAACCACGAGGCCCTGATAACAACCCTCTGTGTCAATATGCACTGTTTCTCACTAATATTTATCAGTAGTTAGGAAATTTACAGCTTAAGATCGATTATTCTTGAAGAGATACCGACAATATGGATTCCGGATGGTCAATAAATCTCTTAGCACTACAGTCCTTATCTAGAAAAAAATGGTATAGCCCATATTCCTGTCCATAGTAATGGCTTTGTAGGAGTATATGTATGGACAAAATAGTCATGTGACACCTGGCATCCAGGTAACAGTAGATTATTGAGGAGCAGAACTTCTCCAGTATTACTACCTTCAGCAATGTTTTATCATGTGACAACCACACAGGTCCTGTGACCCCCTGGTATCCAGGTAACAGTAGTGTATGGAGGAGCAGAACTTCTTCAGTATTACTACCTCCAGCAGTGTCGTGTCATGTTACCACCACAGATCTCATGTGACACCTTGTATCCAGATAACAGTAGATTACTGAGGAGCAGAACTTCTCCAGTATTACTACCTCCATCAGTGTCTTATCATGTGACCACCACACAGGTCGTGTGACCCCTGGTATCCAGGTAACAGTAGATTATTGAGGAGCAGAACTTCTCCAGTATTACTACCTATAGCAGAGTCTTATGTGTCCACCACACAGGTCATGTGACCCCTTGTATCCAGGTAACAGTAGATTTTGAGGAGCATAACTTCTCCAGTATTACTACCTCCAGCAACATCTTATCATGTCTATCAGTGTCTATGGAGAAGTTGTCACACACTGTTCTTTATCTTTCTGTATTTTTTTCTACAGTTAACTCTATTAACAACACCACATTATCGAAAGAGATAGGAATTATACAAGTAACTACACACAGTTTAGTTTATATTGTAAATCAAAGGTGTTTTGCCACAGAGCAATATCCCTTTATGAGGCTGGCTTATAGCTCATTATGAGCCTATTTAAGCAACATATTAGTGGTTTAGTAGCAACATAACGAGTGGTTTTTCCATGCTTTCTGCCTGGTGCATTGTATTTTTCAAGTGGCAAAGAGGCCATTTATTGTGTTGTATAGTTTATGTAAGAGTATGGATTCGCTGCTGCAATTTCTGGGATTGAAAATCTGTTCGACACATGTAATGTTGTTTCAGCAACATGTGCATGGAACCAAACAGCTCAAAGCAGATAAATGGAACAGTAGCAGAAATTTCTGCAACAAATTGGCAACATGTGAATATACCCTTAATTCTCTCCATGTATCCCAACACAGGTTTCTGCAATACTCTCCAGCCATCTCAGTTGCGGCACTGCTGTTATTGTTGGAGTGGCTCCTTCGCTATCAACTCTCGCATTTCCACCAAGGTTGCTTCTTACTGGACGAACCTTGAAAGGAGGCATATTTGGAGGTATATAACCCACACATTTAGGTTTCACAAATGATATTTTATAATACTGTGGATAACTAGTGATCCACTAGAACACATGGGGCGACATGTCAGATTTCGACTATTTTGCAGCAAAAAACTGTTGTAGCTTATTTTATATATGTATGAACAGTCGTACACCAAAACTAGACGCAGTTTGAGCCAGGCATGACACACTGGAATGCGCCTAAGTTATGCGCCTAAGATGTGCTGTGCGAAGCATACCACATGCCAGATTTATGAACTCGCATATGACAGGTTCATACATTCGGGCGCACTGTACATTCATTTAATGCACCTTAAAACTGGTGTGGCGGCGCCTCTTTTCTGACATGTCGCCCTGAAATTTTGTATATAGCTAAATAATAATTCCTATTGTTGTTGTTTTTTTTATCATTTAGGCTTTAGGGGAAAAGAAAGTGTTCCTAAATTAGTATTAGATCTGATTGCTGAGAAGTTCAAAGTGGATGGTTTGCTATCTCACAAATTGCCATTTAGTGACATAAATAAAGGTTTTGACCTCTTGCGCAAAGGTGAAAGGTATGTTTAAAAAAATTGTCAGATAGACATAAAAAAAAATCTATAATTTTATGTATGCCATGTTCTCCAAACCCATCATGATCTGTTATCTTGATCTGACAATCTACTAGTGTTGTTTAAATGTGTTCCTGTTCAGTTCCACCCTGGTTTGAGTGAACTTGTGAATTCTATCCCTAACCTTAAAGGGGTTGTATCCCATCAAAGTTTCATAGATGAATCCTGTCATTTCCTTGTCAGACTTTCTGTAATTAGCATACGAGATCTGTGCATTCAATATGTGTATTCAACTCCCTGTTTTCAGTCTGCTAATTAGTTTAGATTAGCTGAGAAGCTTTCCAGAACTGCTAGCAGGAGATTTATCTAAAGTAAACAATACTAATTACAGGCTTTTTTCTGAAAGATCAGATAAAAATAAGCTTCTTACTGCTGGCCAGCACAGAGCTGACCTGACCTGTTTGAAGTCAGGGGGTAAAGAGTAAACAGGCCGGTCACTGGGGGAACCAAATAGAGCTCAGAAGGTGTTTAATCATTTGTAGCTCCTTATAACAAAAAAAGATGAATAAAGCAATGTATTTGGAAAATGTCTTCATTTAGTGTTCCCTCCATTTTGAAAGCTATTATTTGTAGTGAGACAACCCCTTTAAGCTAAGTTGGAGTTAGAGTTTATTATGGAGTTTAGGCAACCTATGTTATATTAACTGGGTTTGATGTCACTTCCGCATGGTAAGTTAACCCCCTAAGACCTGAAAAAATCCTAACCTGGCCTCAACTTAGGTTTAGGGTAAATTTTTAGGAGAGGTGATTTTATAAAATAGGTGGTAAAAAGAAATGGAAGATCAAGCCAGAACATAGTAAGCCTAATTTATGAAAACTGTCAACCCGTAGATTTCCCTTTGTTCCCCATTAAACTTTTTAAACTCGCTTTCATTTCTTTATTTTTGGGAAATATGAAACGAGCTGGGGTTTTGGGTTTGAAAGGGGAACAAGGACGTTTTTATTCAGGGTTTCGTAAATGAGACCCTTATTTAATCTAGAGCAGACAAGAGGTCCTTTTTTCCCTTTTAAAGAGAGATAAAATTTTTCCCCTATGGGTTTATAAAATTTTCAAAAAAAAATAAGTCTTAGTCAGCACAAAAATCAAGTTACGGCCCAGAGAACTTCCGTTTAGCTTAATTTTGGTCCCTGCCTACTACTAAGTTATGCGGGCCTGCTGTAATAGATAAATCTTAGATTATAAACCTGATAAGTAAAAGTACCACTCTGCAAACATGGGTGAACATTGAATATGTGGGTTATTTTAAATTGCATAACTGATATATCTAAAATATATGAAAATCTGAGTTTCTTAGAGCACATTTTGATCACATCTGCCCATGACAAGGTGACCTTATGAAGAAAGGCAAGTCTGTTTATATGTAGGTTCCCATCTGAAATGAGGTCACCATGCTGTGGGTAGATGGGTTCACACAGTTGATCAAACTGTGCATAAAACCAAAATTTTTTCATTTTAGGAATAAGCATTTAATAAAAATTTTAACATAATTCATATATTCAATGTTTGTATATATCTTAGAACTTTCAGTGTGTTGTTGTGTCTTCAGTGTGTTTGCAGGTATTATGAATCCATAATAGCAGGCACCTTTGCAATTTGTTTCAAGGATAGACTGGATGCTAAGAAGAGCCCACATGACCCGGCTCATAGAAAAGGAAAGAAGTAGAGTTCAGGGAGGACAGCTTATAGGGGACGATCTATAGAGCGGAAAAGCAGTTAATGCGGTGGCAGTGTAAAGACAATCCTACCCACCATCCTTGACGTTGGGTGCCATGGGAAGTAGGATGGATGGGTGGTTGATGATGGTGGTGTGGAAAGGTGAAGGCAGATGTGTCACAGAAGCTTAAGAAAATCTATCGCACCTCATTAATTATATAGTGAAACATTTACTCCATGATTTTTTTTTGGGAAAAATGTTTTTGAAATGTTTATAGTAGGATCACCCAAGTTTTATAAGCCATTGCATCAAAATATACATTTTTCAGTCAGGCTCCCCAAGTCAAAAATGGCCCCCGGAAAGTATTTTCACCAAACAATTATCTTTCCTGGGTCATTGTATCTTGAAACCCACTCACCATACAATGTCACTCACTCTGCTGATCTACTGCTCATGTGATTGATGGAAGATCCAACCAAAATTATCATGAACATTTTTTTAAAAAATTTTATTAGTGAGGTACATGCAGTGATTGGTAAAAAATGCAGTACACTTTCTATATGCTGAAAAATTGCCAGGATGAGCAGCTCCTTTGAGCATCAGCTGAGGATGGCTACAATTTCAGTTTTTCTGGGTGACATTTTACACTTTGGAACCCGTTGCCAGTTTTCCATAGAGTTATGGTTTCGACATACAATGTTAATTGGTTCCAGAATGATCATATGTTGAAAAAACACTGTATAGTCTTTTGCTGGCCACAATGTTGAAAACTGACAAGACTTGAAATAAGATGTGTCTTTGGTCAAATTTCCAGTAAAATAAACCACAAATGGAGAACTAAGCATCTCATCTTCCTTCTTGAGTTAATCAGAGAGGTGATTATACATGTAAATCACCCATTCACTGAATTCAGCATCAGTATGTGGTTATATAGGGACTGGCCCACCTTTAAATATCATATTTTTTGCATAGATTAAAAAGTTATCAATGTTTGCCAATAACATGCTGTTGAAAAATGACCCATTGAAGATTTGTGGCATCAATTTAAATGTTATGGTGTCACCTAGTGTTCAAAGTGTATAACTAGGAAGGTGTTCACCAGGGGAGTTGAACATTGCGCTGAAAAACGCCCGAAGTACGGACTGCAAATAGAGTAATTCATAGCTCTCATTGAGAGCTATAGTTACATAGTTAGTACAGTTGAAAAAAGACATATATCCATCAAGTTCAACTAAGGGTGGGGACAGAGGTGGCTCAGGGGAGGGGGATAGGAAATTTTTGATACCCGCCGTTTTCCCCAACACATATTATGCGCCGGGAGAAAGAAGTAACATGTCACCTCTTCCCTGCACTTATGCACCGGGGAAAGTGAAAGTCTATGGGAGCCGGCACATAGGGCGACATGTATGAACGGTGCTGCCCGATATCCAGCGCAGCCCCATTCACTACATTTTTAAATGGCCGTACGCCAATATCAGGCACATTATAAATCGCAAGCAGCACTTTGCAATACGCCTGATTTCGGAGGGTGTTTGGGAGGCAGGGCGCAATAGAACCATACAAAGCTATAGATTTATAGCTTTGCTACAGCAATTCTAGACGCATTACTGCTGGAACAGGTATACTACTTTTGAAGTAGTATACCTGAGCCAGAAATATCGTACAAGCACTAAAATGCGCCTGATTTATGATCCACTGTAGAGCAGGTTCATAAATCAGGCGCATTCTAAGCTATTATTATGCGCATGAAATTTAAACACCAAGTTTCATACATGTCGCCCCTAGTGTTTTAGAAGTATGAGCTAGCTAAAACACTCAACGTATTGTGATGCGTACAGTACGTTCCGTAATATGCCATGTGAACATGCCCTTAAGTAGAGATGAGTGAGCAGTAAAAAGTTCTAGTTAGAACCTCAAACCATAGTGTGTTCGGTTCGAGGTTCAATTCGATCTAGAAAGCGAACTCGAACCCCATTAAAGTCAATGGGAGAAGATGTTCTAGTTAATTTTTATACCTATACAGGTGAGGAGTAGTTGTAATTAACATCCATAACAGTAAACTGGATACATGGAACAACTTAGTGAAGAAAATGTAGGAGGTGCAGCGGTAGTAGCTGCTATGGAGCCCTGCATCCTGAGGAGGCCCAAAAGCCCCTTTGACATATAGGAGATTTGGAGATGGTGTGTTATACAATTACTGAATCCCCAAAACTGCAAAAACTGAACTTTTGGGCACTAAGTATGATTTAGCAAATCCAAGCACTCTGTATAACATATATCCATGTATATGAGAGTTATGTGGGCCTGCAAATGTCGCCAAATAACAGCTTCTGGGTGTGGGAAAGATTTAGCCAGCAATAGCAAACTCCCTGACTATTGATGTCTATGGAGAGTTAAATGCTATCTAAGAGCAGTCTGTACAGTACAGAGAGTGAGCTGAAAATGGCTTTCACAAGGCAAAATAGTGAAATATACATAACATGGTCATGTGATTTTAGCAGTCATTGAGAGCCCTACACCTCAGCAATTACATTTTTGACACTTCTCTGTGCTCTCCACTGATTGTATGGCTGCCAAAAGTGCAGAAAGGTGATTGGATGGCCGCCAAAAGTGCTGCTGAAAATGAGACTGAAAATGGCATGTAGAACTAGAACTTTACTCAAACGAACAGTAAAATGTTCGGTTTGAGTTCTAAAAATTCTAGAACTTAACTTTTCTAGAACAGTTCGATCAACACTGCCCATAAGTGCTGGTGGACACACATATTCAGGCATTGTTGTCACAGCCAGGTCTCTGTGTAATGATCCTTACTGCAGTCAGCAAATAGAAAAAGTTTTCTGCCCTGTTTGTCAGGGAAAAACCAAAGATTCTATAGTAGCATAGCAGCACAAGTAAGAAGATTTATTCTGAAGGGAAAAGAAAGAGTATAAATGTTCAGCTTCTAGAGGGATAGGAGAGTGTTTATGTGCAGAGCCTAACCCAAACCCATCATCATAGATTAGCGGCATCAGTGATAGTGACATATGGAAGGAAAAAATGATGAATACTTCTTAATTTTACTACAAACACTGCAAATTAAGTTGAAGCTGTTAACATTATTTTATGAATTTTGAAACGATAATAAAAAGCCTTGTGGATAAACCCATTAATGTGACTGAAGTGGTATTATCACAATCATGATGAGCTTTAAACATGTAGGCAAGGGTAAATAAATTCTATTACCAAATTCACTGCTGTTCTGACTTTGCTTCCTTTCTGAGTTAGATTCTGTATTATCTCCTGCTTGTATACACAAGCTTCCCTCGGTTACTCATCACCTTTCTGCAGTGACAGCCCTAGATGCATATGAATGAAAAGAGATGCTGACACAGTTGTCAATGCAAATCTTCTGGTTTATTACAAGCAATACATGAGTTTATATAACTTCTGTTTAAGGCGGATCATATTTTAGTATATTAATAAAACAGTATGTCATGATACATCATTATGCATGGATTACATATTCTATTGTTGGGGTTCAGGGGTACACCACGTGACTACTGCTTTCCAAATTGAACACTGATTGCCGGCATGAAGAAATGACACCAGACACAGAGAGCTGGTATGAGTTCCTCCTCAGTGTGAAGCAGACCCAGAATGAATGACTTTATTACAATACAATGGATTTTTACAAACTGGCTTCAGGGCGTGGTTAAGTTCCTTTGTTTCTTGCAGTCTTCAGGAATGTGGCACTAGTTGATTGGTTCTCCAGATATGGTCATGGTTTCCACCCAGTTCCATGCTGGCACATAGTGGAGAGTGGTCCAGGAAGCAGGCGCCATCTTGGAGTATCTGTGCTGTTCAGCTAAGCTTATATGTGTAATAATGTTTTTGCACCACAAACTTCATTACAAAAGCATTAGAAAAATATATGTTTCCCCTCACAATCCCCCCTAAAACATTATTACACTCTGACCCTGAGTTTGTTTCACATTGTTTCTTCCCCTAATCTAAAATCACCTGTGCCTGCCAAAGCTGGGCGGGAAAAGGGATGTGGATGCTTCACCAGGTTTGAGATGAGCCACTCCTATACGAGTGACCCCCCCCCTTTGTAGTTGGACTTTCCCAGCCCTGACAGGCCCCTACTCTTTCCCTTTTAATCATCTGGATCCTAATCCTTGGTAAAGAATTGTGGTTCTCAGGGGGGCTATATGGCTCTCGGAATTAATGCAGGTTGTCTTACTGTTAACCATAGGAAAAGTTGGAGTTACGTTATCAATACTCTGTTATTATCTTTTTTATGCAAGGGAAAATACACAGGAGAATCATTGCCATCAGTATCAGAACTATAACTATGGCAGTGCCTACTTGAGTCAACCACTTCTGCCATCATGACATCCACCCAAAATAACTGTCCCATGGGTCCTTCACTCCAGAGTTCTCCTTCCACTCTTTGGACAGATCATCCAATTTTGTCAAGGCCATTGTCACCTTCCCAGTGGGACCAGTATTGTCTGGAATATATGTGCAACAACTGTCCCCAATCATTTTGCAAACACCTCCTTTTTCTGCTAAAATCATGTCCAGAGCTATTCTGGAACGTCATGGTAGAGGTGGGACCAAGTTGGTTGGCTAGACCTTGGAGAGCATCCCTAGAGTAATTAATAAACCTCTGTTGGTTGTAAAACAGGTAATTAATCCAGTCAACATTTTCATTAATGACCATATGGGGCATAAAAAATGAGAGAACCCCCTACTTGACTTGGTCACGCCCTTTAAATTCATTAGGGACCCCCACTTGGGACACCTATAGCATCTATGTATATGTGTGGGTCAAAACTGCCAGCTGGGGCCTCCCTCTTGTATCTGCTATGTGAGTTACTTTCCAAGATGCCAAGGTCCTCTGGATTGGACAGTATGTGGAAAGGCATGATTAATTTGGTGAGCGTACATTGACCCGTCCAGTTACTCTCTAACCTGCTCCTCAGTTTACCATGACCACAAATCCAATAGATGTCTGCTAAGGACTGGACCTGATTCTGAACTTTGGACACATCCAGTGAACTGAAATTGGCACAAAAACCTTCACTAAAGTTGCCTATAAATCTATTACCTGAGGTGGACTCGTAGCAAGTGTAATTCCCTGGATAGATTGTGGCGCCTTCCCCTGGTTTTGGGGTCTTGGTAACTATGGGATACTTAGCTTTCCAATCTTCACAGGCACTGTGGTTTGTAGAGGTATTGGTGAACCATCACATAGGTTCCTGCATCTACGGGTTGGGGTGACTTGATATTGAGAACCAATGGATTGCAAGCTCCTATATAACCACAATTTTTACCAGTTTGTTGCCTAGTAAGTGTCATTCTAGTGAGGAAGGATCTTTATCTGGAATCTTTTCTGTTCAGTGCCGGTTGAGGTCTGTATCCCCAGTCATCCCCCGTGTTCCATCCTGCCGCTGTCCAAGAGCTGCAAGCTTCATCCCACCCTTCACCAGTCACACATATATATTATTGCTCCTCCCTCAACTGGTGGGCCCTACCCATCTGTGGAGCCCAACTATGATAACAACTGACAATACTACAGTAATCAAATGTATATGTGGCTACTTGGGCACTTGCAGAATTATACCAAATGCTAGTCACCCTATTATCCTGAGTGATTGCTACTTGAGGATTCTGTA
This sequence comes from Phyllomedusa bahiana, assembly GCA_025379985.1. NCBI lineage: Eukaryota > Metazoa > Chordata > Amphibia > Anura > Hylidae > Phyllomedusa > Phyllomedusa bahiana. The sequence continues at coordinate 107,498 of JAODAL010006599.1, read as the reverse complement.
ACTGTGCTAGGTTAACACATAAAATGATATTCAGGCCACACAGGAGGAGATCTTTTTGCAGTTCAATGCGTGGATCCATGTACTCTTCCCTTCAACTTTTCACCGCTGTGGGAATGGTCAAAAGGACTTGGAAATGGGCCGTCAAAGCTAGGCTCCAGGGATTCTCTCACGTGTTTTGTCACCAGTAGTAGTCTCCTGGTTGCATAGAGTGACAACTGGAATCAGAGTTTGGATCTGGAATAGAAAAGGAGACTAAAGCATGTGTTACTTCCAATTCTTTACACAGAGAGATCGCGAAATTCACAAGACTATCATTCCCCAAACTTAACTGTTGGCGATGGTACCCACCCATTTTCGGGGGTCCCCCACAGAGTATTTCATAGGGAGAAAGGCTAGTGGGTTGTCTTGGGGTGTTTCTTACTGAGTACAGCGCTATTGGTAAAATCTCTGGCCAGGGCAGGGACAGTTAAAGGTTTTTATCTCTGCCTGATCTGGTTGTCCCATTACTGCATTTTCCGGGACTTCACAGGTCCTCTGCATCTTGGATTGAGCTCTTGTCATTACAAACACACCTGCTTCCTCTCTCAGTGGTTGTAGTGGAGCCCACTTAGCGGTCCGCCAGATGGTTACCTTTCGCCTCCTCTGAGCTCGGTTTACCATGTGCTTTCACTTTAATGATTGCTCTTGTTGGGGAGATGTGACACCCCTTGCTGTATGAGTTCAAGGCAATCATGAATGAAGGCATCTGGGTCATCATCATTACGTGGTTGTGGAGGATTGGGGGAGTCATGCTCTCTGGGATCTGTATATTCCCCCCTTGAGAGAGGAAGCAGAGTGGCAGGGTTGAGAACATTGCATCTTTGTAACCGAACGTTGTAAGGAAGTAGAAGGGAGCATTGGAGACACATTTGGTGTTACAACTCATATACAGGACCTACAGCGTGAACAATAAGATTGTAAAGGAGATTCCCTGGGCTGGTGGTGGCAAGTTCAGTGGGTAGTAAAGGGCCATGTCTCTCTATGATGCGGTCACTGCCATGCTGAATGGATTCCCCTATGGCTAGGAATATATCTCTGGCAAGGCTGCCAATATGTAGTAGTTGGTTGCTGGCTGCATTCACTATGGCCTCAAAACGAAGGGTTGTCATGTCACCGGGGCCGGCTGACAGTACCGTCTGATTGGACCAGGTGAAGCGTTCAACCTGTGGATCTCAGGTCTGGGATCTATCTTTTATTGACAATGTGTCTCTACGTGAGGCAGGGGTCCCAGGTTTGTGGAACCGGACTCTGGAGGTAGGGGAGGATGAGTCCTCTGGCACGAACTCTGAAGGTGGACCAAACTGCGGTTCATCTGATTCAACCACTTTCCTTAATTGTCTCATCCGATCACGGAAGACAGGACTATTAATGAGACTATCCATTAAAGTGAATGGAAACAAGGGAGTCACCTGATCCTTTGGTACATAGTACATACCTTCTGCAGTAAGTACAAGGAATAGAGGTGTTTCAAGATGGCCACCAGCAAAGGAAAGGGCTGGACTAGGTGACGCACCTCCAGAGGCGGGAGCGGAAGTAGTAACACCGGGCATTGAGGGTGTAGGGGGCGTGGGCTTGGAGGCGGAAGGGACAGGATCAGATGACTCATCAGGTGATGAGGAAGTGATGGGAGTTGTGGGAGTGAGAGAGGTAGTGGGAGGGACAGTGGCACTGGAAACTTTGGGTGTACAGGAAGGAGCAGGATTTGGACGTCCTCTGCCACACGCAACACAATACTCAGCAGGGGCGGATTTTGCTGGCCACAATTGGGACACTCCCAGCACTTACAATCAGCTCCATTATAAGGTGGTGGCTGTTCTTTCAACGAACAATACTTATAACCAATAACATTTCCTTTCTTATCCCTACATTCAGTTTCAGAACAACCTTCTTTTGATATCTCTTCAGCTGTCTATTTCTAAACTAATGCAGCATCTAAAAGCTTGCTATCATCAAGCCCTCCCTTGTTTTTCACACCTAAAGACCACATTTGAGGTTGAAGTCTACCCTCCGGGTGAAAACCACACGTTCATTAAGTTTTTAACCTTCTATACATGCTTCTTTCCTTCTTTTCTCTACACTAGATCCTGTGGACTGACTGAGCCCTATAACGGGCCATCTTTACATAGTTACATAATTTGTAAGACCAAACAAACTTGAGAACCTAGTCATTTCACCGCTTATTTTGCTTATTAGACACACACGTACTAGCGTACCTCCCTCTCGAGCTACCGGTTAGCTGGGAGTCCCTCCTGCTAGAATTTATCCCCTACTCTGCAATTGGCGCTGTCCTGATCTAGCTGGAGTCTTGTCTGCAACTGTCAACATCTCCTTTGTGTATCCAATCTCGCTAGAACTTCCTCTAGTCTGCAACTAACAACATGTGCTTCAGTCTAGCTAGAATTTCCTACTCATTTCCTAGTCTGCAACTGACAGCATCAAGCCCAATCTAGGTAGGATTTCCAAATTAAACCCCGTGTGTCAGTCCTTGTCCGCAGGATCTACCAACTGATACACAGACAGTAGTCAGGCAGGCTCGGCAGCTGGGATCAGGTTCTTGAGACAGTACAGCGGGAACGCTCTGCGCCGACCAGAAACCCCCGGCTGACCGGACAAACACCCCGACCCAACCTGGAACTGTCCAAATACACAGGCAAGCTACAGATTTCAATAAGAAAACCAGTAGACTTACCGTGTTTTCAAGTGGAGGTGATCAGTGGAGTTTTGGACAGTCCGAGCTAAGTCCAGATGGTCACCGTCGGGTCCCCAATGGAAATGCGTCCCATCTGGTACTGCCCCACGTACTGGGCGCCAAATGTTGGGGTTCAGGGGTACACTGCGTGACTACTGCTGTCCAAATTGAACACTGATTTCCGGCATGAAGAAATGACACCAGTCACAGAGAGCTGGTATGAGTTCCTCCTCAGTGTGAAGCAGACCCAGAATGAATGACTTTATTACAATACAATGGATTGCTTCAGGGCGTGGTTAAGTTCCTTTGTTTCTTGCAGTATTCAGGAATGTGGCACTAGTTGATTGGTTCTCCAGATATGGTCATGGTTTCCACCCAGTTCCATGCTGGCACATAGTGGAGAGTGGTCCAGGAAGCAGGCGCCATCTTGGAGTATCTGTGCTGTTCAGCTAAGCTTATATGTGTAATAATGTTTTTGCACCACTAACTTCATTACAAAAGTATTAGAAAAATATATGTTTCCCCTCACACTATTGGTCAAACAACTTAATGAAACCTCCCCATAATTTTCATATCAAAGCCCACCCTCATAGGTTTATTGGTTACTGTCAAATACACATACCCCTTAACGTTATTCTATATATGATTAGTGGATACTATAATCCAATCAAACACCTTATTCAATGCTTGTCTCAACATATTTGTAGTTAGCCTAGATACAAATGTGGTCAAGAATTGCTCAATGCTATATTTCCAGACATAAAGGTCTACAGACCTACAGTTAAACAAAGATGAAAGTAGAACAAGATGGAAGTCTCAGCCATTTTATCTCTTTAGAAATTGCAAACTTAAAGGGGTTGTATCATTACATTAAATGGTCTTCAGAATAACGGGACAGTGAAAACAAGCAACTTTGCAATTGGATGTCATTTGCAAAGCTGTCTTGTTTTCACAGGATCCCTTATCTTTGTTTTCTATAAACACTGTTCACCAGTGACGGTCGGATTCCACCTCCTTTCATTTCATTGGCTGATGTCTCTACTAATTTACATTCTGTCTGGTCCCCGGTCGTATTCACGGGAGCGTGCATTCCTGCCTCTCTCACTCAGAATAAGGTGCCGGCAACATTTCACTCTGCACAGCCAGCAGCTCCCCAGTAACACTACCGCTGCTTCTACAATCAGAAAGCAGCACAAGTGGGCCCGGTGCCTTAATGCTGCTGTGTGTAAACATAAAAAGGAGACAGTTCTTTGCTGCCTGGATGAGTTCATAGAAGATTGGATTCAACTGTAACAAACCTCCAGCTGTGAGAGGAGAAGAGATCAGTAATCTGAGTTCATAGAAGACTGTCTAGACTGAATGCAAGTCTGTGGTATGTAACGAAGAAGCTCTTACAAAATAAGACTGCATAGGGAGAGGAACGACACAGTGACATGTGGACTCAGATAGAGAGGGGAGGGAGTGCTATCCTCTCCCACTGGTCTCAAACACACTGACTCGGGAGCGAGTGTGAACAGTGAAGGGGGGGGAATGAGGTCATCCCCCTTCAGTTAAGAAACACCCAGCCGGGAGGAGAAGAAACGTCCCTGGATTTTAGGAACTGAGGAAATGAATCTACAAGAAAACAGCCAAACTGGTGACGCGATACATCCCCTTTAAATCACCAAGTTAATCCATAGAAAGAACAACATAAAATAACCGAATTTCCAAACAAAACAATGGTATAATGACGTCACTTCCTATTCGGTTTTATAAGCAGCAAAGAAGCCTGTTTATGTTACTTACTGACTAATTTTAATTCTTTAGAGCTCTGTAGCTTTGTGCACTGCTGTTTAAACCACTCCATCACCAATGCCCCTCCAACAGGTTAATCTTTGAATAGCAGTGCTGAAATGTCAGTCACTATTGTTCTACCACCAAGAGCCTGAACAGGAAGTGGGATCCTGATGCTGTCTGTGAAGAGTAGGCTCTGTGAAATGGTGATATTGGAAAACCCTCTTTAAGTTATTTCTTATTGTTATGCAGTGGATTTAAGTATTGTTTCGATAAACATTTGAGACACAATGATCAGGTGTGCAATAATGTGACTTTATTTAAAGGAGGTGTTCTCACGTGGTTTCACAGAACTTGCTCTTCACAGCCAGCTTCAGGCTTCCACTTCCTGTTCAGGTTATAGGTGGTTCTACATCAGTAATTAGCATATCAGCTCTGTTATTCCTAGCTGAGCATCACATTGTTAAAAGAAGGGTTCACACAGTAAAGTTGAAGGCTACAGAGCTCTAGAGGGCTGAAGTTTGTCAGTAACATAGATAAACAAGATCCTGCACTGCTGATAACGTACAACAGGGAGTGATGTCAAGATCTGACCAAGAGTGATGATATCCTTGGGAAGCTTAAGTACATCAGAAAGATATAAGAACTATTTGTCCATATCCCCTTCTAGGTTGGCTACTTCTTTACATCTTAGAGTTGTTTTCTTTGTTCCAACTAGTGTAAAATACCCCATGAAGGCTTTACACGTTCAGTTCTTCTATCACTTGAGGAATTTTGTGCATGTGTTAAGATCAAAATCTAACATTTCTTTTGTCCTGTTCTCTTCCCTTATTAATTTAGGTATCTAAAACTACAGAAATCACATTAACCTTCACAATATAATTCCTCCACCACCCCTCCAATTCTAACAACATTAAATAATGTTATCTAATGGTAAAGCATCCAATCATGAGGAGTCTGGCATGTAAACCAATGTTCAACCACACATACATAAGCAAAAAGATTAGTTTAAAATAAACATTATAACTTAAATGAATATAACTTTAAAGCACCAAAGCTTTTAGGGAACTGAGGCAGGGTGTAGTAAGAGAGCCATAATTGTACACTATTCTGCAATATTTCAGTTTTGCAGAATAGTGTACAAGTAATTATACACCCTAGGAGTACTAAAACAAGTTTTTAAAAAAAAATTGAAAATATAGAAAAAAAAAGTTTAAGAAATCCCTCTTTTGCCATTTTATAAATCAAAAAAAAGGATTCAACATTAAAAGGTAAATAAATTACATTATTTATTGCAATAGACAACTAGAGATGAGCAAATTTCTCAAAAATGTGTTTCGTTCTCAATGTATTTGCGGCAAATCTCGTTAAAAAACAGCTACAGTATTTCCTGGCTGCAGAGAGCCTGTATGGTGTTGTAGAACAGTGTGCCATGCAGAAATATGCATAGGGAGCGTGGTTTGGTATTGAAACAATGCTGTGATTTAGTATGACACGCAGAAGACATACGCCGCTCTTAGAATCGCTTCATACTTCACTTATCTGGGCAGTTATGGGGGCAAAACTGACCAAATAACTGAAGTGGGAACACAACCTGACAGGGTAATGTCACCGCCAGCTAGAAAAAAAACAGTTGAAGGCCAGACCTCACTATAGCATCAAAGAGCGCACTCCTCTTACACTGTCATCAGATGATTGCACAGATGATGACAAAACCTGTTTTGTTACATGCTAATACATGTAGCCCATCCTCCCCGAAAGAGTGGAGAGGGTGTCGGCAGTAATTTTTTCAAATAACTTATTTGTCTAAAAAAAAAACTTTGAAATACAGCTTGTGTCTTTGTCATATACATAGATCTCCATTACAGGCAGGTTATTATTTTGGGATATTGTTCTCTGCGCCCAAGAGTTAATTTTTTTCACTTATAAGGTGAAACTCCTTTGAAATACAGCTTGTGTATTTGTCATATACAAACATCTACATTAAACAGAGTTTGTTTTATTGCAAATTTTTGATCAAACAGTATATCAAACAGAGGTGGCAGGCCATTCACATGGGAGTGGCAGTGACAAATGTTCCTGGAGCAGGCACAGGTCATAGCACAGTAAAGGGATATCACAGCAGGGGTCACTTGGCAAGGCCAGAGCTAGCGGTGTCATCTAGCAGCCATGTGTTGACCACCAAGCCAACGGTTCTTTAATGGTTGACTAGGTCATCCACTTCCTCCCAGATGACAACTGACAACCCCAGGCAAGAGTCAGTGGGTTCATCAGACATAACCCCTGGTTGGCATGGCCCGGGAGCAGGTCAGGGGCCCTCACCTGTCCTCAACCCGCCTCTGTCCCGTTCAGTTCCCTCAGCCAGAGAAATACTTTGTGCTGTGGGCTCTGCGCCACTATACAGTGAGGATGAACTATTTGAGAACAGTCAACAGCTACTGGGCAGCAAAGAGGTGGAGCAGACATCCACTGCTTCTTGCAGTAGGCGGGCAAGTAGTGATGAGGAGAGTGGCATGGAAGGTTATGTTGCAAGCAGTCACCACTCAGTACACCGAGACCATTGAGGAGGACAGCAGAGACAGGCAAACACTAATTGATGACTATGTAGCTGATCGCACTTAGGAGCCGGGTGAAGCAAGGACTTCATCATCATCGTCGGGAGAAGAGGGCAGCAGCTTGTGCGTCAGGCAGCAGCACAGCCAGCAAATCGGTAGTGTGGCTGTGAGTCAGCAGGGTGACAGCAGTGCGAGGTCGGGAGCCAAACAGCTATGGGGTAGACCATCCGCTTCGCAGGTCTCTTCCAGCCCAGAAAGTAGCAGCGGTAGCAGTCAGTCAGTGCAGAGCGTTGGTGGTAAAATCACCTGCTCAGTGGTGTGGCAGTTTTTTGGCAAGACACCGAAGGAGGCGAACATGGGTATATGTAGAATCTGTGGGCAGAAAGTGAAGCCTGGCCAGGGACCTAATGTTGGCACCACGGCCCTGCATCAACATATGCAGCGTCACCATCCACTGGCCTGGGAGAAACGTGTAACACTTGTGGTGGTCCATCCTGCCACAGCAACAGCAGCAACACCCAGTGACAGGCTTCCCATTTCAGGCATTCAAGGCTCCACCACCTCTGCCGAAGGAGCTGTCTGTCTTTCCCATCATCTACCAGTCCAGATGCTCCTGCTCCTCACCACTCATCGCGCCAGCAGTCGTTCTCCGAGGCGATTGCCACAAAACAGCAGTATGCATTCACCCATACTACGGCTCAGAAGCTGACCATGCTCCTGCCCAAGTTGGTGGTACTGCAGTCCCTCCCTTTTCAACTGGTGGACTCTGCGCCATTCAGAGAACTGATGGCTTGTGCCGAGCCGAGGTGGAGAGCCCCAAGCCGTCATTTCTTTTTGAAAAAGGCAGCACCAGCCCTGCACAAATATGTAGAAGAGAAGGTGGGCCAGACCTTTAGCTTGTCGGTATCTTCCAAAGTGCATGGCAGCGCGGACGTTTGGAGCTGTAACTACAGTCCGGGACAGTACATGTCCTTTACAGCCCACTAGGTGAATGTGCTTCCTGCCCAGCCACACCAGCAACTTGGACAGGAGACGCCGCTTTCTCCTCCATGTTGTCAAACTGCTGATCCTGCAGGGAAAAGGACAAACACAAGCCAGTATGACATGGTCCTTTGTTTGCATCAGGATTCTCTGATTATTAGGTAGCCAAAAGCAGGAGTGGATACAAAACACAGAAGACATGCAAATATTCCATTTACTTGTTATCCCTTTTTTGGATCAACTCCTGTTTCTTTTTGGCTTTAGCAATACTGATGGATTATTGACCGATTGAAAGCGGACACTGAGGGAAAAAAAGGGAAAGGGGCAAAATAAACAGTGATGTCAATGCAAAATTACTGTCAACACCCTCTCCACTCTTTCGAGTCAACACAATAAGCTAAAAAATTAACTCTTAGCAATATCCCAAAAGACTGAACTGGCTGGATTTGAGATGTGTGTATATGAGAAATACACACACTGTATTTCAAATAGAGCTCACCACAATAAGTGAAAAAATTAACTCTTTGCCACAGAGAGCAATATCCCAAAAAAAATGAACTAGCTGGATTGGATATGTGTGTATGTAAGAAATACACACACTGTATTTCAAACAATATTTCACCACAATAAGTGAAAAAATTGACTCTTTCCCAAAGAGAGCAATATCCCAAAATAAAAAACTCTGGATCAGGAACAGGTGTGTATATGACACATGCACACTGTGTATTTGAGAGGTATTTCTCCCCAGCATCACTCTGCTCTGTACTGACGTGGGGAAAACACCCAGAAACGTCTGTTTACAGATGGGTGATGCTGGCTTGGCTAATATCCCTTTTGCTCTCCAAAAACCCAGTGGGTCAAAAGCAAAATGAGGATTTGTTCTCAGCTCATTTCCCATAATGCCTTGTCATAAGAGACACAGTGATAAGTGGCATAATGTAAAATGGCTGCCCTATTTATAGGGCTGTGATATCATAGAAGCTGGCTGGCTGTTGATTGGCTGCATGTCTGCACATGTCATTGAGGACGTTCCTTTCTTTCTCCCATAGTTATTAGCCCAATGTCACGCCATGTGCTCACGGCCATTTTAGATTTGTTACCACGAATCGCCATGAACTCCTGCTTCGTTTAGAATCCAGTTTTTCCTGAAATTCGAAACGACTTCCACTTTGTCAGATTCAATTTACTCATCCCTAATGACAACAATAAAAAAAATAAAAATTTTTTTCACTTGGTTCCTAAAAATTAGAATAACATTTGTCACATGTATGCTAAAATAATAACTACACTTCAGGCTACAAAAAAAAGATATTGGTCTAAGATATTGGTCTCAGAAAATGCAGAATCAAAGCATGATATGTGCTACAATTAACCATATCTTGTCTCACAAAAACAAGCTGTCATATGGCTCAGTAGGGAGAAAATTAAAAAGTAATGGCCCTTGGAACATGGAAGCAAAAACATACACAATATAAGTAAAAATGGCTGCAAAGACAGCCCCGGTGGAGCGGCGCCACCGCGGCTTATGCCGACACACAAGCAGTCACACTGTACTGTATAAGGAAAAATATATTATGCCTATAATGTAAATGTGTATTCATAATGTATACACATGACAGGCTGAGGCACACTTTATATGTTATGTGTATAAACTGTGCCTGTAATGTGTGTACATTATTTTACATAAGGTTGGATGGTGTGTAGTTCCACCGTGCCACTTTGTCGGAATAACTTTTGATACTTTAACCTATCCATGTGATTCAGAGATTGCTTTTTTGTGACACATTGTGCTTTAAGTTAGTAAGAAATTTTGGTCCATATAATACTTATGTTAAACATCACCATGACTCCATTTAAGAAACTGTACAATTTAAAGTGTTCAAAACAGCATTATGAAAGTTTGTTAACCCCTTAAGTATCTCTCAACTGAAAGCAAAGTGTAAGGGAAAATGTAAAAATTTCACTTTTTTTTTCCAGATTTTCAGTTTTTATCCGCTATTCACTGGAACACTTAGATGTTACCAGGAAAACACAACTCGTATTGATTCCCCCAATTCTGCAGATTTGGGAGAACTTATATGTGGCTTTAGTGCACACTTTGTCTCACAATAAGAGGAGCACCTACTGAACCTTTGGGTCTCTTTTCATTGGGATATTTTTAGGTGCCATTACAGGTTTGTGGACACCCTAAGGTGCTAAAACTAATAAACCCCCCTAAAAAGACCGCATTTTGGAAACTACACCCTTTAAGGACTATGTCCAGGGGTGTATTCAGTATATTGGCCCCATAACTGTTTCACAAATTTTATTACAGTTTGGCTGTAAAAATGAAAAATGTATTTTCTACCAATAATATGCAGTTTTAGCTGGAAATGTTTCATTTTTACAAGTAAACGTGGAAAAAAGTTTGGCAATACCCTATATGTGGGTTCAAACTGCTGTTTGGGCACATGGCATGGCATACAAGGGAGGGAGCACTATTTGACTTTTGCAATGCAGATTTTGGTGGGTGCCATGTCGCATTTGCAAAACCCCCAATGTACCAATACAGGTAAAACTTCAAATCACACCATTTTGGATTTAATACCCCCCAGGGAGCTCATCTAGGGGTATATTGTGCATTTTGGACACACAGGTGTTTTGCAGTTTTTTTTCATAGTTTTTTAGGTTTTTTTTTTATGCTTCTCGTGCTATTAATGACATGATAACTTTATTATGTGGGTCGGTACAATAACAACAATATTAATTTTAGTTTTTATGTTTTGCTACTTTTACACAATAGAAATGCCTTTGTAAAAAATTGTATTTTTATGTCATCATATTTTTGGGCCCCAAAAGGGGGTTCTTGACACTTTCATATTCAAGTTTAAGTTTGAAAGGGGGCCGAAAAAAAACGAGACGTCCATCCAGTTCAGCCTTTTTTTACAAGGGGTTTGACCCAGAGGAAGGCAAAAAACCCCATGGGTGAACCCCAATTGTCCTCATTTAGGGAAAAATTCCTTTCCCCGACCCCAAATTTTGGCAATCGGAAAAATCCCTGGATAAATACCCCTCCCAGAACCCCTAACACTATAATTTTTAAATTTTATTATGCTCCAGAAATAAAACCCCAAACCCCTTTTTGAACTTGTTATGAATTCCCATGAAAAAGTTCCTCGGGCAGAGAGTTCCACAGTCTCACTGCCTTACAGAAAAAGAATCCCTTTCTATGTTTATGTAAAAACTTTCGTTCCCAAACGTAGGGATGCCCCCTTGTTTTAGATACATCCTGGGGATAAATAAATATTGGGGGAATTCATTTGACCTTTTGATTTTTTTTAAACAATTTATTTGCCCCCGAAGCCTCTTTTTCTAAACTAAAAACCCTAATCTTTCTAACTTTCTGGGTACTGTATTTAACTAAGTCTTTTATTATTTTTGTTGCCCGCATTTGTACCTGTTCAAACTCTACAATGTCTTTCCGTGCCTGGTGCCCAAAATGTAAAATATTCCATGGGGTGGGCTAACCAGGACTTGTATAATGGGAAAAAAATGCTCTCATCATGTCCTCTAGCCCCTTTTAAAAAAGCACCCCTGATCCTTTTGCCTTTGGAGCTGCTTTTTGACACTGGCTGCTACAATTAAGTTTACTGCCACCAGGATTCCAGTCTACTCCCCGTCACTTTTTCCCAGCCTTTTTCCTTTTTAAAATGTAGTCAGTAATGGATTTTTGGGGTCCCCCTGTGCAAAACCCTTTCATTTATCTGTATTAAAAACCCCATCTCCATTTCCCGCCAGGCCTAACTATCCAGACCCTTTTTAATAAAACCTTTTTCCCTATTTTGTTGATTACAGAGCTTTGTATCGTCTTAAGATCGTTAATGAAAATGTTTTAAGAGGATAGGCCCATACGACCCTTGTGGTACCCCTTTTGCTTTCTATCAAAAATTCTTTTTGCAAGGTGATGAACAAAATACAGCAATTCTGGTAGTGTTTTTTTATCTTTTATGTGTTTACTGTGCATTATAAGTGACATACTAAATTTAGTCAGCAGGTCAATACGATTACAGCGATACCCAATTTATTTAACACTTTTACTTAAAAAAAGAAACCACGTTTTTACATCGCCATAGTCTGAGAGGCACAACTTTTATATTTTATTGTGTACGGAGCTGTGTAGCGGCTTATATCTTGCGGGACGAGTTTACGTTTTTATTGTCACCAAAACTTTTGATCACCCTTAAATCCGTTTTTTGCATCCGAAAGACGGACCCGACAGACGTGATGCAAACACGCAGCAAAGATGCGTGTTTCACATTGCCGGCAGTGATAAACTCACTGCTAATTGTTAGATGTGTGTCTGGGTCCATTCAGATGGACCCAGACACACATCAGAAAAACGTATGTTCACACGGACACAATACCCTTATTCAGGAACAGAACAACATAAATAAACTCCTCAGCCATCTAACTACTGACTAAACACACACGTAGTCCCTCGCTATACATGGTCTAAACCGAACGTCCAGCACCAGCAATAAACATTAGTACAGCCACTGTACTGTACAGGCTTTCTTCAAGCCTGGGGTAGAGCTTTCCATTGTCTCAGCTATCGCTCATATCTTCATGCAGCAAAAAACCACACCAACTCTGGACTTTTTTAGTCCTCCAGGGACCTGCCAAAAACCTGTCTTGGAACGCGGGAACAGCCACCACCCAATGCTGTAGCTGTTTTAAAAAAGAAACCCCATACATAGCCGTCCAGCAGCTATTCTAGTTGCAACTGTAAGTATCAGTAACAGTAGCCGCATGACCCCATTGGTGGCTTTTCCCCAAGGAGACCAGGTCCTTGGTATCGCATCTGCAGCACGTCTCCGGATGCACACCCTCTAGTGGCAGAAACATGTGGCAGCTTGAGGTCGCTATGACCTATAATATATGTCTATATTTTATATATTATATATATATTTATTTTATTATATATATAATATTTAATATATATCTATTTATTTTATATTATAGATAGTATATAGCGCTGCAGCATATAAATATATGTATATATATATTTGCTGCAGCGCTTTCAAAAGAAAGTGTTTTATTGTGTAAAACAATATTTCTGCATCACTATTTATGCATCACAAGGGCTTTTTTTCAGATGAACTGGCCTTTAAAGCCACATCTCCTTGATCCTGCCTCCTAATGTTTTCATTTTGGGACAGGTTTGTGCAAGCCATGCCTTGCTGTTGTCTCGTTTGTGGAGTGCTAAAAATCATTTGGCTGGTTGCATGTTGTGCAGGCCTGATTTATGTCTTTAAGCCTTTAACGATCGGACATTTCAGGTCATTTCAGAGCCTGGGGAATGGCTGCACAGTCAGCCCTGGGGAACTAGAGTGGGCCCATGGCTGTCTGTGTAAGAAGCCAGTGATCAGGGCAGACTGTGTGCAAAGGCAATGCTTAGTTATACAGAAAATAGTATTAGTTTTTGTGGTTGTATATTTGCTGCCTATTAATGCTGGTAATGGTTATTGCTGACTCTGTAATACCTGAAAAAAATAAATGTGTTTCTGCATGTTATATTTGGTTCTGATTATACAGTCTGGGTTGCACTGAATGTATTATTCTTGTATATTAGGCCAATTTGTGTTATTTTTACCAGCATTTTTTGCCAAAATATTTTGCAAGAGTTTGATTAATTTTGTCTAATCCCTATCATTTTTCATTTTATGTACTGGACACACAAAGCATATAGGGTGACATGTATGGAAACTGGCACAGACTAGATAGTTGTACTCAGCAGGTTAGTATAGCATTCGTCAGTATGTAGGAAAGTGTCTCATAGCACTTTATAAATGTGTCCCGCTGTGAAACAAAAACATGTGCTCCAGATTTTGTCTCGTCACTTTGAAATTGGCATGGATCAATACGACATAAATGTGTCTAATGTTACGAATGTGGCACCACACGTGCATTCATAAATGTCACCCATAGTATACCACAATGAGATAAACGGAACATAGTTCTAGAGAGACCTATATTGTATGATTACCTGCCTATGAGTTGTGTAATATGTTGAGAACATTTTAATTATCATTAAAGGGGTTTTGCCAGGACGTGCCTTATCTGCTAAGAAGCAAATGTAAACAATCCACGCTGAGGTCAGAGAGAGAGAGACCACAGCCAGTTCACAGAGCATGCATAAGGGAATCGTGTGAAATGTCACTCAAATAATCAAACTAAAATAGTGGGATTCTGTATACAAATACAACAGCTTTCTCCACAAGAGCTTGAAAAGCTATCTTCATGTTCACTGTCTTCAGATAAAGCAGGGATTTCTATCAGATTAATCCAATACAACTAGTGGTTTCTGTATATCAAACACAACATATTTTACCTAGTCAATTAGAAAGCTTCTTCAGCCTCCCTTTCATCAGATAAGAAGTGTGCTCTGCGCAAGCCCGGCCAGCAGCTCTTGTCACTCTGCCTGGTCATATCTAATACAAGCTTTTAAAGGAGTTGTCTCCCCACAGGGTTTCAAAGAATGCATGAAAGAAATTCTCTGTCATTTCCCGGGTTCAACTAATTTGCATAAGCCCGCTTGTACATACTTTGTGCTTTCAGTTTAAATTAGATTAGATTAGCTTCTAAAACTACTGAAGGATTTCTTATCTGACCCCAAAAAAAAAGCCCTAATTACAAGCTGTTTATTTGAATAAATCAAGTTTTTTACTGTCGGGCAGCAAGACACTGACTGACACGGGGGACCTGTTGGGACTCACTCTCTTTTACTCTTGAACAAACACCCCAGGAGATTTGTTTACAGGTCATTTTACGGGGGAAACTAAATACCCAGGGAGAAATAATTCACTTTATCCTTTGGGGAAAACGAGGAACAATGCTTTAATTTGGAAAATTCTTTATTTTGGTTCCCTACAATTTGAAAGCTTTCTTTTTAGCGAGACAACCCCCTTTAAATAACTAAGGCAGGTAAGGGAGCCCCGTACTCTCCGCTAATATTTTTTAATCAAATATTTAGAAAATGATTAAATACCCCTTTTTGGGGGATCCCCCCCCCTCAAAAATTACATCATGGCAAAACCCCTTTAAAACTTTTCTTTTTTTTTTTTTTGTATTGTTTTGATCAAAGCCGTTCCTAGGCTAAATTGCATTCAGGGCAAGGTGAAGAAATTTCAAAGCCCCCCCCCCCCCCCAAGAAACATCCATTTCATCACCATGAACCAAATCAAAATAACAAAAGCTTTTCCACTGTCTACGAAAACTACTAAATAAAGTCATACAGTTACCAAATAACATGCTACACCCAAACCCCAATCCAAGACCACTAAAAGCACAATCACCAGCACAAGTGAGAATAATAAAACAAAACCATGTCCACATATCCCAAACACATAGTGAGAATAATACAAATTGACCATTTTGAGTATAAACCATTATACACAACCAAAATAACGGCATACAGGGCCTACGTGTTGGCACCACTGTACACAGGCCTTCAGCACAAAAATGTTACATTAAAATTTATCTAGGAACACAGAGACGCTAGAAAATTGGTCTTTTCTCTTCTTCTTCTTCACCCTCTGTCCCCCACGCCATGAGACTTTCCCCCACTCTTCATTGTAAAATTTACAAAACAAACAACGTAGACTCCTCACTTTATCAGCATTTCTCTACCAATTCCTATCTCTATACAAACTCCCCATCTATAGATCCTCATATGGTAGCCATGCAGTAGTCCCTGTAGCCATGTAGTAGCCCCTGAAGCCAGGTAGTAACCCCCTATAGCAAGGTAGTAGCCCCCTTTTGCCAGGTGATGCCTCCCTGTAGCCAGTAGATGCCCCTGTAGCCAGGTGATGCCCCTGTAGCCAGTAGATGCCCCCTTGTGCCATAGATCCACTTGTAGCAATGATCCCCCCTGTAGATACCCCTGTAGCAGTAGATGCCCCCCTTGTAGCCAGTAGATGCCCCCTGTAGCCAGTAGATGCTCCCCTTGTAGGCAATATACACCCTTGTAGCCAAATAGATGCCCCCTTGTAGCCAGTAGATGCCCCCCTTGTAGCCAGTAGATACCCCTGTAGCCAGTAGATGCCCCCCTTGTAGCCAGGAGATGCCCCTGTAGCCAATAGATGCTCCCCTTGTAGCCAGTAGATACCTCTGTAGCCAGTAGATGCTCCATTTGTAGCCAGTAGATACCTCTGTAGCCAGTAGATGCCCCCCTTGTAGCCAGTAGATGCCCCTTTGTAGCCAGTGTATCCCCCTATGTAGCCAGTAGATGCCCACCTTGTAGCCAGTAGATGCCCCCTTGTGGCCAGTAGATCACCCTGTAGCCAGTAGATGCTCCTGTAGCCAGTAGATTCCTCTGTAGCCAGTAGATACCCCTGTAGCCAGTAGATGCCCCTTTAGCCAGTAGATGCCCCCTTTTAGCCAATAGATGCCCCCCTTGTAGCCAGTAGATGCCCCTTATAGCCAGTAGATGCCCCTGTAGCCAGTAGATGCTCCCCTTGTAGCCAGTAGATACCTCTGTAGCCAGTAGATGCCCCCCTTGTAGACAGTAGATGCCCCTGTTGCCAGTAGATACCCCTGTAGCTAGTAGATGCCCCCCTTGTAACCAGTAGATGCTCCTGTAGCCAGTAGATACCCCTGTAGCCAGTAGATGCCCCCCTTGTAGCCAGTAGATGCCGCCCCTGTAGCCAGTAGATGCCCCCCTTGTAGCCAGTAGATGCTCCTGTAGCTAGTAGATGCCCCCTTGTAACCAGTAGATGCTCCTGTAGCCAGTAGATACCTCTGTAGCCAGTAGATGCCCCCCCTTGTAGCTAGTAGATGCCCCTGTAGCCAGTAGATGCCCCTGTAGCCAGTAGATGCCCCCCTTGTAGCCAGTAGATGCCCCCTACGAACGGCCCTGGTTTTGATGCTATAGGTATAATCTTTAGGGTGTTGTTTCACTGCAGCTGCTGGTTGTGGCTGGTGGAAGTCTACGCACATCACTGTAAAACTATATAAAAAAAAACTCTACAACCTTTAAGAAGTTAAGTTTTGATCACACATCCTTTAATTACACCACGTATCCACTGTCAACAAAGCCAACTACTTGTTATTCAAGTCCAGAAATGACTCTCTAGAACAACATTCTAGTTTAAACAGGATCACAAATCCGAATACCTTGAATGACTTCTGAGTGCTCAAGTTTGGAGCACGGGGATGAAAAGACATGCAAGAAGTTGTATTAGGATGAGGAGAGGTCATTCGGTTTAGCATTATTCATTTATGAATACATACTTAACATGTAAAATTAACTGAACCTGGCTTATTATATAACAGTCTAAGTAAGCTATACATATGGAATAATTTGTGAATGCTTCCCTAGCTCGATAATTAAAAAGTCACATCTTGTTTGAGCTTTACCTCTGTTTGAGGTACGGCGTCGGACTGGGGTGCCTGGGGCCCACAGGTGGGGTTTATTCTAGGGGCTCACCAGAAGAGTTGTTTCTTGGCCCACCGGTGGAGTTTATTTTAGGCGCCAACCCTATAGCTGCTGTAAATGACTGTACATGCCTCCTATACTCTGCCTCTTGCTTCATTCCTCTCTTTCTAAACTGTTGAGGAAAACATTGGGCGTATTTCCTTACCTCTTGCAAAAGACTGCAATTTATAACTATAATTTATAGACTGTAATTAATTCTGTACATGGCATACTATATGTTGTTCAAAAGGTCCTACTGTAAATTAACTTATATCAAATGTTATATGTAATTTTATGAGATGCCTCTGTATTAAAAAGTGTAATTGACTGTGATATTGCATCAAAAAAGGAACAAAAAGGAATACTCTTGTATAACAGCACAGTTTGTGCCACAAGGACACTCTTCTACCTAACAGATGACTAATAAAAGTTAAGATAAATATTATACACTTTTGGCCGTTTATTTTATAGGGCATCATAAACTTCCAGTTTGTTGTATTTGTGAAGTAGAAGGTGTTAATATATAGGGCGACATGTATGAAACCTAGTACTGACACGCCAATATTAAATCGCTTTAGAGGAAAGTAGAAGGTGCTAGTATGTCTAGTGTCTCACTGTACTTTATACATGTGTTCTGTTCTACAGCAACATTTGTCTCAGCCATGCCACTTTAAAATTGGTATGAATTTGTATGACAGTTTTACGCCAAAGTTTGGCGCTTTCATACATTTTACGCTAAAGTTTGGTGCATTTTTACGATTCTGGCACAACACGCTCCTGCAAACTTTCCTCATTCAAAAGTGTTGTGTCAGGCGCAGACTGCACGAAGCTTGGAGGTATGATTGTTAATACATCTATACAACAGGACTATGACAGGTTTTTGGCCGCAAAGCACGCCAGAAAACTGGCGCAGACTCGTTCATACATGTCCCGCATAGTGTATGAAGGTACAGATTCAATAATTTAGAGACCTGAGAGTTGACAGACCTGAAAATAAGGATAGAAAGCGCTGTATGTAAAAGCTTACAGTCAACGAGTACAAGGGGAAAGAAAAAGACGATTGGTATATAACAAATGCTTTCTCATATTGTATAATATAGGTGAGAATGCAGAAAAGTGGACATAAAAAAATTCTGCATGAAATCCACACAAAGGTCTCATAATTTGATATGGACTTGACTTTGAGGGTTTACCAATGGAAATGCTGTGGATTTACTGTAAAATAGAAGTGAATTTCCCAATGCCTCTTATCTGCCTCTTATCAACAAAGCCTTAAAGGGGATGTCTTGCTTCGTCAGTTTGTGTGTTTCATTGTACTTTCAGTTTCTCAGCTCTTCAAATCCAGGGGCATTTCTTCCCCTCCCAGCTGGGTGTTTCTTAACTGAAGGGAGATGACATCATCCCCCCCTTCACTGTTCATGCTCGCTCCCGAGTCAGTGTGCTATCCCACCCTCTCTGTCTGAGTCCACATGTCACTGTGTCGTTCCTCTCCCTATGAAGTCTTATTTTGTAAGAGCTGTTTACATAGCACACCCTGCATTCAGTCTAGACAGTCTTCTATGTACTCAGAGCACTGATATCCTCTCACAGCTGGAGGTTTGTTACAGTTGAATCCAGTCTTTTATGAACTCATACAGAGCAGCACAGATCCGTCTTGGAATATTAGGCACCGAGGCAGAATTCTGCTGTTTTCTGATTGTAGAAGCAGCTGCAGTGTTACTGTGGAGCTGCTAACTGTGCAGATTGAAATTGTTGCTGGCGCCTTATTCTGAGTGAGAGAGGCAGGTATGCACACTC
Organism: Phyllomedusa bahiana; assembly: GCA_025379985.1. NCBI lineage: Eukaryota > Metazoa > Chordata > Amphibia > Anura > Hylidae > Phyllomedusa > Phyllomedusa bahiana. The sequence continues at coordinate 88,210 of JAODAL010006599.1, read as the reverse complement.
CCGTGAATATGACCGGGGGCCAGACAGAATGTAAATTAGTAGAGCCGTCAGCCAATGAAATGAAAGGAGGAGGGATCTGACCGGCACTGGGGAACAGTGTTTACACAAAACGAAGATAAGGGGTGCTGTGAAAACAGCTTTACAAAAATGACATCCAATTGAAAAGTTGCTTGTTTTCACCGTCCCCTTATTCTGAAGACCATTTAATGTAATGATACAACCCCTTTAATGTTAATTTTAATACCTTTGTTTTCCAATTCATCATTGTCTCTCATTGTAAAAGCAGAAACTGAGAGGTACCTGAAAACAGCCCTGTGGGCATTTGTTAGTAGTAAAGTTGAAATTGCCACTAGAGATGGGCGAATTTCTCAAAAATTCGATTTGCCGAATTTTCCGACAAAATTTGTTTCGGTCCAAATTACTTCGGGACGAATCGTGCAAAAAAACAGCTATGTCCAGGCTGCACAGAGCCTGTAGGGTTCTGTAGTACGCTGTGCCATTCTTAAACATGCAGAGGGAGCTTGGTTTGGTCTTCATACAATGTTGTGTTTTAGTATGACACGCATATGACTGCCGCCGCTCTTAGAATCGCTTCACTATTTAAAAATTCCCTGGGCACTTAAGAGGGCAAAACTGACCAAAAAATGAAGCGGGAATGTAGCCTGATAAAGTCTGGCAGCGACAGCTGGAAAAAAACAAGCTGAGGGCTCAGGTGGCAACATCAGTGACAGAGTGTGGAGGTGACGGCGGCAGCCACAGCAGCATGAGGTCAGAGAGTGACACAATCACATTCTGGAGGTGGCAAAAACAGGAGTAGGCCAGAGTGGCACAATGACAGAGTGTGTAGGTCACGGCAGCAGCAACAGCAGCAGCATGAGGTCAGACAGTGGCACAATGACACAGTGTGTAGGTCACGGCAGCAGCCACAGCAGCAGTATGAGGTCAGACAGTGGCACAATGACAGAGTGTGTAGGTCATGGCAGCAGCCACAGCAGCAGCATGAAGTCAGACAGTGGCACAATGACATTCTGGAGGTAGCAAAACAGTAGTAGGCCACAGAGTTGCACAATGACAGAGAGTGGAGGTGACGGCAGCAGCAGCATGAGGTCAGAGAGTGGCACAATGACACAGTGTGGAGGTCACGGCACCAGCAACAGCAGCAGCAGCATGAGGTCATAGAGTGGCACAATGACAGTGTGGAGGTGGGTGGCAATACCAGTCCCTGGTAAAGTTGGTTGGTGGCAGATGGAGAAACTGTCTGCAGAGGTGGTGGAGCCTTGACTGGCTGCAATGGCATGTGTGTCACTGGGCGCTGCTGCTGCTGTTGCTGCGGCGGCTGGATGGACCCCCACATCTGAGCAACGTTTCTCCCAGGCCCCCGATGGTGACGCTGCATGGTTGACGCAGGGCCGTGGTGCCAACGTTAGCTCCTGGCCACGCTTCACTTTCTGCCCCCAGATTCTACATATACCCATATTCGGCTCCTCCCGGGGTCCCTTTTGCAAAGAACTGCCACACCGCCGAGTAGCTGATTTTACCGCCAATGCACCGCACTGAGTGACTACTACCACAGCTGCCTCACTGAGCCCCTGTGCCGCTACTTTCTTGGACCTGTGAAGCGGGTTTTCTACCTCATGCCGCTTGGCCCTGACCTCACACGCTGTTTCCCCCTGCTGACTCAGGGCCAAAAACCCACTTGCGGGCTCCCACTCTGCCTGACGCACAAGTGACCCCCTTTTTTTCCTGACAATGATGAACCCTTTGCTCACCCGGGCCCCCCAAGGCGGTCGGCTACATCATATCGATTTGTGTTTCATCGTCACTGCGTCCTCATCACCGGTTTTGGAGCAGAGGCGGGCCCCCCCCAAAACATGACCTCCCATGCACCTCCACATCAATACTTTGCCCCCCTACTGCAAGAAGCGGGGGATATTGGCCCCATTTCGTGCCAAAGGCTTCTGCCCCCTCCTCAAATTGTTATCCCCCTTAATAGTGGCGCTGACCCCGACCACATAGTAATCTCTGGTGGGGGAACCCGGGATGGGACGAGGGGGGGTTTGAGGACAGGTGAGGGCCTAAAAACCGCCCCGGGCCATCCCAACAAGGGTTGTCTGACGTTCCCCCCGGGATTTTGGGTGGGGTTGTCATTGTCATCTGGGGGAAAGGGGATGACTAGTCAACCAATAAGAACCTTTTGGGTTGCTGAACAACACAGGGCCCGCTAGGACAGCGGCATTTTGGGGCCCCTACCGAGTGACCCCTGCTGCAGTCCCCTTGCTGTGCTGCGACCTGGGCCTGCCCAGGAGTTTGTGCACTCCCACCGATGTGAAGAGCCTACCACCTCTCTTTTTGAATATGTTTGTTCTAAAATGTACAGACCTGTTTGATAAAGATATCTGTAAAAGATAAATACACACCCTGTATGTGCCCCAAAATGAACCCAACTAAAAAGCTTGGGAACCCCTTGGATAAAAATTGCGCCCCAAAAATGGCAGAAAAAATTTTCTTGTATGTGCCCTTTAAAAACCTGTGTATTTTACTAATATAAAAGCATAAACAGGCTTAATTACCCTTTGGGAAATTTAATTTTGCTACAGGCAAATTTCTTCTTTTGCGTTTAAAAAAAAACATTTCTTTCGGAATAAACTGCAGAAAAAACTTAGTTAACCCTTGGATTAAATTGCGCAAAAAAAAATGTGCTGCCAACAATTACCAGCTTTGTAGCGTGTTAAAATGGCGTTTTTTTTTTAAGGAACACAACAACAGAAAAACTCGTAATTAACCTTCGGTATGAATTATGCACAGGCAAAAATTTTTTCTTTGGCGTGAAAAGAACGTTTCTTTTAGGCCCAACCAGAACAATCTTTTAACCCCCCGGATTAAATTGCGCAAAAGAAATTAGCAACCAAAAATTAAGTGGTATTTGGATTGTAAAAAAAGCTGTTTTTTTTTAACTGAATACAAAAGCAAAAGGGTTAGCTAAACCCCTTTGGGAAATTTAATGTGCCAAGAATGAGCCATAGCATTAAATTTTTATGCAGCTGAATTGGACGACATGGGCTTCAGATCCAAACCCCACAGAATCAGAATTAAATGTAAAAGAAACGTCCTGAACAAGCTTGATACCCAAAAAACGCTGTGTAAAATGAATTTTTTTAAGAGATATCAAAGCACGCACCCTTCCCTAATCAGTACAGGAGACGGTATGAGCTCCCGGTCGCGTGGATTATATAGTGCGGGGACGCACGAAACCCGCCCGGTCTCTGATTGGCTTCATCTTGCAATGTCATGTAGGCTAGCCTTTTTTCCCCCCAGACGGTCTTTTCCCCATGTAACCCCATGTGCTGCAGCCATTTTACAATTAAAAACACGTTTTGTTCCCGCGAATCACCCCAAAAATTCGACTTCGTTCAGAATCAAAGTTTTCCTGAAATTCTAAACAAATTCCACTTCGTTAGAATCAATTCGCCCATCTCTAATTGCCACCCATATACATCTGTGTTCAGATACCTCATCCTCTTGTTAGACAAACTAGATAAAATCTTCACCCCATGACCACTTTATAGCAACCTCTAGAAAAAGAAATACATTCACGTTTAACTTAAATATTTCAGCATTAAAATTGTTTAAGGCTAGAGCCACTGTCATGATCATGCAAGAAAGAACCCCAGCTGTGAGGTCTGGTCGCCGGCCCGGCCTTGCGACGAAACCCGTGGTTTTTGATTTTAGTGTTTACATTTGTGTTCATAGGTAAACGGGGTTTTTTCCCTGCTATCTTGTTTGGTTTCCTGGCCGACGCCTGGCCGGGAATCTTCCAGCACCCAGGGGGTTTAACCTGGCTCCTTGACCCTGGTGATTGCAGCTTACCTTCCTTTGGCTTTGTTTTTCCCTCCTATTCCCTTTGTCCTTGGTTTTCCCCCTGGAAGGTATTTAAGGGCTCTCTGTTCCTTCTTTGCTGGTTATACTGGCCCTTTTTTGTCGTTGCTTCCCTACTCTATTCTGTGCCTCCCGGTTACCTTACTTTGCTTGGATCAGTTTATTTTCTGCCTTCCGTTTGTCCCGCGCCCCCCGATAGTTACCGTTTGGGGTTTGCTTGCGTTCCATTTGTGTTTGTAATTTGTTTTGTCTGCGTCTTGTTTTTCACACTATTCGTATAGTGTCACCTTCTGGTTGGGGCCGCCCTAAAGGATGGGCACCCCAAAAGGCAGGGACAGGGGTTGGGCCAGTGTCAGGGCCTACACTGTCTGTGTTGTTCGGCCCCCCCTGATGGGTCCCTTACTTATAACCAGCCATCCCCAAGTCAACCCTGGCGATTAAATTAGAAAACGGCCTGCAGTCACTGATGCTTGGACGGTTGGGCAACTCAGCTTCAGGGCATGGAGGGGTTATTAATAAAGTCTCGCGCGTCTGGATACCATAACTAACCCGGGACCCGGATTTCGCCCCGTCTGTGCCCCTACCTGCCCTTTTGTGGATCCTAAGTCCATTATAAATCTAAGATGTTCTACCTGCCGCTTTGAGGGGAATCCTAAAGGGTTTCCGAACCTTCGGGGAACTTTAGTTTAATTTTTCGCTTCAATTATTTTCCCATGGGGCTAAAAAGAGTGGCAGTTGTTGTGTCTCTCCTCCAGGGCCCCCCCGGGTTGGATTAGCTATACCTTCTGAAGCCCCTGGTGGAGATCAGTGGCCCAAATTTTTTTTTAGCTTTAGGTCGGGGTTTATGAAAACCCCCCAACCCGGGGTGGCATGGGCCGAGGCCAATTTGCTACCCTTTTCAGCAGGGCCCCCCGCTCAGCCGAAGATTACTTTTCCCCGATTCGCCAATGGGCACGTTGACTGGGTGGTCGGACCAACCTCTGAAGCCCCCCTTTTCAGAAAAGGGGTGTGGGGATGCGGTAAAAGATCCAGGGGTCAGTCACCCAACTCCTGGGGGCCTGAGTGACTTTATGACTCTGGTGTGTCTATTGAAAAAAATTTTAAGGGAGAAAAACCGGGAAAAGAAAGGGGGGGGTCGACGTTCAGCTCAGGGCAGACTTTCCCAACAACCTCCTTCTACCTTCTTAAAAATTCTCCTCTTCCACCTTCGTCACCATCTTCCCCCTCATTTTCGGGAAAAAAAACCCATGGGTTGGGGTTTTCGGCTTGCTGCCACAAGGAGGAGACCCGGTTGGAGAATGCTTGTGCCTCTTTGGGGAAACCTGACCATTTCCTGAGAGACTGTGATTAGACCCCAAAACACCCCAAGGTAAATCAAAGTCGGAGGATTTCCAGGAAGGTAACTCAGATTACAGGGACCTCCTAATGAAATAACAAGTTTTTTTTTACCCCCTAACCTTGGTTTTTTGTTCCAAGACTTTCCTGAATGCCATGATTGTTTGGGTGCTGCTGCCGTTTTTTTTATTATGGTTTTTGCAAAAACCTTGGGGTTTTGGAACTTGTTCCCTTTTTGTTCTCCCTTTTTGGGTTTGGTGTAATTCTAATCCCCAACCCAGGGAAGAATAAAATTTTGTACCGCAGGGTCACTTTGAATGTTGGGAGTTCGCATAAAAAAAATTTTGTTTTTTTTATGGAGAAACTCGCTGCAGAGGGTTTTTCTTGGGTTACCTTGGCCCCCCTCCATAATCCCGTTTTTGCTGGAGGACCATGATTGAACAAATGGGGTGACCATGTGTTTCTCATTCTATGGTGGTCCGTCCCTTGGTGTGGCTGTGATTAATGCTCATGAAGTCAGAAGTAAATTTTGAAATTTAATTTTGGCTGTGATGGGGATGTTGCTGAAATCGGTCTCCCCCCGGCTGATGATGGCACACAGACCTCATTCCTGGGGCAAAGTCAACTTGTTCCCCAGAACGAGAATCTGTGCATGTTATTTAGGAACCTGTAAATTTTCCTTTTCCGGTAAAACATGTTGCAACCTTGATTTTATCCCCTGTTTGTCTGCCCCACTCGCAATTTGCTTCTTCTGAATGTTCCCCTTTTTCTGTGAGGAGTTTTTCCCCCTCAGGTATTTTCCCCTGCAGGGTAAAAATAAAAAAAAACCGCCGTTAAACACTGTGCACGGTTTGGGGTAGGATCATAAACTTAAAAAAAACGCCCAATTAAAAAACAAAAAACCAGTAAAAACCCCCCGAACCAGACCCCAAAATATGTCCCCCTCCGAGTTCATCTACAAAACAGCCCCCAAGCTGGAAAGGAAAGAGTTCAACCCCGGGCCATTCTGCTAAAATAGAGGGCTGTTTAGGGGTCCGGGGGCCCCTATAAAGGGGGGGGGGTACTGTCATGATCATGCCATAAAGAACCCCCGCTTTGAGTTCTGGTTGCCGGGCCACGGCCCGTTGCGACGTAAGCGTGGGGTTTTTTACTTAGTGTTTACATTTGTGTTTCACTTGTGAACTGGGTTTTCTTCCCCCGTATCTTTATTGATTCGGCCCGCCTGGGCCCGGAATCTTCCAGCACCAGGGTTAACCCGGCTCCTGATCCTGGTGATTGACACTCTACCTTCCTATTGGGTTTTTTTTCTTCCTCCTTTGCCCCTTTTTCCTTGGTTCTCCTGGAAAGGGATTTAAGGGGTTTCTGTCTCCCCTCTTTGCTGGTTTACTGGTCCTTTTTTGTTGTTGTTACCTCTCTATTCTGTGCCTCCCTGGTTACCTTACTTTGCTTGGATACGTTTATTCTTCTGCCCTTCCCCCTTTGTACCGCGTTCCGTAGTTACCCACTTGGCTTGCTTGACGTTCCCATATTTGTTTGTATTGTTTTGTCTCGTCTTGTGTTTTCACATATTCATTAGTGCTCGCTTTGGGTTTGGGGGCCCACCTATTAAGGAGTCGGGCACCCCAAAAGGAAAGGGCAGGGGGGTTTTTTGGGGCCATGTCAGGGGCCCCACAATGTTCTGGGTTTTTGCGCCCCCGACGTGTCCCCCTTCGCCACAAGCATAGGACAAAAAACTCGTCGAAAACGAAAACCTAAAAACTGCTTTGATCCTGAGTATTTTGTCAGTTTTTTGTTCAGATCACCTGGGTTTCTGATGAGTTTTTTTGGGTGGTTTTTAGATTTTTTGTTTTTGGGGTTTTTGTTTTTTTTTTTTTTTTTTGGGGGTTTTTCCCGGCCCTTTCCTTGTGTAAAAAGTTTCAAATTTTCAGAGATTTTTTCCTAAAAAACAAAAAACCACAAAAAAATTCTGACAAAAAACTGTGCGTTGTAGGGTCCCAAGTCCTTAAATTAAAAAATTTTTTTGGGGAATTTCAAAAAAATTTTTTAAAACAAAAAAACCTTCAGTTTTTAAAACGGGACCAGAAAAAAAAAGACCGTGTTAATTTAAAAGTCGTTTTTTTTATTTTTGAAGTTTTATGTGAAAAAGACCCATCAAAATTTTTAAAGGGGTTACTAAATCCCCAAAAAACCCCCAAAAAATTTCTGATGGAAAACCTGTGCTCTTTTAAAAATAGCCTAAAGATCAAAAATAATGTTTAAAAACAGAATCTAAAAAAAAAAAATCAAAAAACCACATGTTATTTCTTATAATTAATTTGCTTTTCATTCCCTTTAAAATTTAAAGTTTCGGGATCACCTAAAAAGCCAGCAAAATTCGGGCCCCCCCCACAGACCTGTTATTTTTTTTAAAAAGGCCCCCCCAACTCTAAAACCTTTTTCCCGTATTATTTGCCCCAAAAGTTTGAACTCATTACCAGTATAAAAGATAACTGTCCACAGAAATCAATAACACTACAATCTCTCCACTATGGCCAAGATCACAGAGTTGTCAAAAGGGATACCCAGGGCCCATAATTGTAAAACCTGAAACATGGGGGGGAGGGGGCTAAAAGGAAAAATGGGGCAACCCGTTTGGTGGGGAAGGGGAAACAACTTTTTAGAAATTTTTTATTTGAAAAAATGGAAGAAACAAAAGTTTGCCCTTCTGAAAAAGGGTTCGGGAAAAAAATTTCCACCCCAAAATATACGGGCCCAAAAATCTGACTAGAGCTGGACCACAATCCAAGAATGTCGGCTTTTCCGCCCGTAAATACGGGTTTTCCTTTTTTTTTAGGAAATTTTTTGGGGGAAGGCCCATTCAAAACTATTTTTCCCTTATTTTAAAGGCTCAGTTGGGATGTATTTAGGGCCCGTAAATACGCCTAAAAATTGTCCAGAAATAAGCCCGGGGAAAAAAAAAAATTTCCTTTGCTTGGAAAAAACCACAGGTCCCAGCCAACCTTTGCTTTTTCGGCTCTTGGGAAACTTTACAAAAAAATTAATACAAAGTGAATAAGAACAAAAACAAATTCATTTTTAAATAAAACAATAGACAAACAATAAAACAACTGTCCCAAATACATCTTTTTGTTTTTTTAAAAAAACCCAATAGACCAAAATTCACATTTTAAAACAACTTTTTTAAATTGGCTTTTTTTTAAAGAAAAAAATTACTTAAATTCCTCCATTTTTAAAGACCGTGTTCAAGCTTTTCCCTTTCATTTCTTTGAGAGTTTTTAAATATATAGTTTTTGTTTTAAATTTTTAAAAAACAATCAATTTTTTATATAAAAAATTGCAATTCTTTTTTTTCAATTTAAATTTTTTTCTCTTTTTTTTAAATTCATTTCATTTGAAAAGAAAATTTCCTTTTTGCATTAAATTTAACATTTTTAATGATTTTTCCGCTTGAATCCCAGCCCCCTAGAATCATTGGGCGCAGTCCTTCTTCCCCGAAATTATGAGCCCCCTTCCCCGGGGCGGGGGAATCTTCGGCCCCCATTCCCTTCTGCGCCTAAGTTCCGCACTGCGCCTCACACACTGGCGAGGCACAGGGGAATTTTAACCCTCAAAAAATGACCCGCACTTTGGGGCGCCGACAAAAATTTGAGGCACAGCTTTCATTTTAAAATCAAGGCGAAAGGGGAACGCTCCAAACCGCCGGTTTATTTTTAAACATTTCGCCCAACTTTTTGGGAATTAAACCTCCTGCCAAATAGAGGGACAGTATCAATATCCTGTTCCACAGAAAACAGATCAAATTAATGTAAAACCATCTAAACCATTCCTAGTTTATCTTCAAAGAACCTACTGTGAAAAAGAAACACCTAAACATCAGTTTTGCCTCTTTGAATATCTTTTAGATTTATGTTAATTTAGTAGAAAAAGACATTTTGAAGTACTGGTGGTAACAAATAAAAAACACCAACATAGCTAGTTTTGGATATTACACTTGATTTTGGAAGGGGTTTACTGCAAAAATTTTTGGTATTTTGGGGGCGTTTGTAAAAACTGAAAAAACTTGGGGCACAGATTATTTTTTTAACCTTTTAAACAATTTTTTCCATTTGAATATTGAAAAGGAAAAATCCTAACTTTTTGGGTCATTCTATGACAAAAACAATTAAAGGGGTTTAAAAGGGGTAAAGACAAGATTTGGGGCAACACTTTGAAAACAGTAGGGTTTTGACTGTTGAAAAGTCCCCCCCAAAACCTTTAATAATAAAGTGTCAAAAATTAGCGAATTTTTAAAAAGGGTTTGAAAAAGCCAGGTACCAGATTTTTTTTGGCAAATTGGGAATTTGTGACGGGGGCCAAATGCTCAGGGGCTCACAAAACCCCCCCCCAAAATTACAACATCTTTTTCCCTTAACCCCTTACCTAAGGCCGGACCTTTTTTTGGGGGCCTCCGACGAAGCCCCCTTTTTAAAAATCTGTCATGGGGTCATTTTATGTGAGAAAACTTTTTTGAAAACTTTAACCAATCCTTTGGGGATTAAAGTTTTGAATTACTCGGACACTTTTAAAAACTTTAAGATAGTAAAAAATTTTTATGGTCCAAAAAATGCTTTTTAAATTTGTGAAAAAATTAAAAAAAATCTTTAAAATTTTTGAAAAATTTCCCAAATTTTAAACTTAAAAAAATTTTTGAATGAAAGACAGATAGTTTTTCCACTAAAAATTTAGTTTTAACTAGCATCTACCATTTTTTCTCTGTATTTTTGGGCCCTAATTTTTTAAATGAAAATTTTTTTTTTTTACGACATTGGGGGGCTTAAAAAAAATTTGGGGGTAGTAATTTTTAAATTTTTCAAAAAAATTTTGGGGCAAAAACACATTTTTGGGACCGGGCCCATTCTAAACGGACTTTGAGTGCCCCTGTAGGGAAAGATCCCCCCATAAATGACCAAAACAAAAAACCCTAAAACCCCTTAAAAAGTATTCAAAACCCCGCTTTTGGGAAGTTTTTTAACCCCATTAGGTGTTTCACAAAAATTTTAAACCCAAAGTGGAAGTGAATTTTCCCAAAAATTTTTACTTTTTTTTGCAGATTTTAAATTTTAAATGCATTATTCCCAAAAATACGGTAAAGGGGTGATCGGTAAATGAAAATTAATATTGTTTTCCCCAATATTCTCCTTTTTTCAGAGAAATCCCATAGGGTGGCCCTATTGCTTTATTTGCTCAACCCCCAAAAGCCCCAAAAATTTGGGAAAGGACACCAAACTGACTCTGGGAGCTCATTTTAAATTTACGATTTTTTTTTAAAGGGGCCATTTCATTTTTTGCGGACACCCAAGGTGCTAAAATGATAAACCCCCTAAAAATCCCCCAAAATTTTGGAAACTAAAACCCCTTGGGGGAATATACCCCAAAGGGGGTGTATTGGGGAAGCAATCGCCCCCCAACAGGTTTACAAAAATTTTTAAAACCCCGTTGGGCGGAAAAAGGGTTAAAAAATTTTTTTTTCCAATAATTTTCAATTTTACCCTGAAAAATATTTTTTTCAAAAAGGCAACCTTTTGGTAAAAAAAACACCCAAAACCTTGTTACGCAATTTCCCCAATTCGGCAATACCCTACATTGGGTGTAATCCAAGCTTTTTTGGGCGTCATGGCAGGCGTAAAAAAGGGGAGGGATTTTAAATTGTTTTTGAAGGGCAGTTTTTGGTGGGGGCCATTGTCGCTTTTTACAAAGCCCCCAAAAAAACCAAACGGGTGAAACCTTCCAGAAGCCCACCCCTTTTTTGGTTTCCCGGAAACCCCCTCATAAAATCTCATCTAGGGGTGTATTAAACTTTTTTGGGTGCCAAAAGGTGTTCCAAAATTTTTTTTTTTTTTGGCTTTGGGGCATGAAAATGAGGGGAAAACGAAATTTCCAAACCATTTTTTTTTTGGCTCCAATTTTTACAGCTTTTCCCCGGGGTGCATTCTAAAGCCCAGGATATCTTTAACTAGGGGGCCCTTTTACAATTGAAAAGTATATTATTTTATAAAGTTTTTTTATTTTTTCACTTTTACACAATAGAAATAGGTCAAAAAAAAATTTGCGTTTTTTAGGGTTAGTCCTGTTCTGATACCCAAAAAACTTTTTCATTTTTCCTGTATACGGCGATTAGGGGCTTTTTTTTTTTTGGTGGGATATTTGCGTTTTTATTGGGAAACCATTAATGGGGGTAATGGGGCTGTTTTTATCATTTTTAAGGTTTTTTGTCGGGCCCTTTTTGAACAAAATACGGGCTTTCCCGGGGTTGTTTTTTTTTTATTTTTTTTTTTAAAAAAAGCTTTCCCCGGGGGGCAGTATAGCTGAAAACCCTAGTCATTCCCTTCGGGGCAGTTGAAAACGATTACAGCGATCCCCAAAATTTGTATTTTTTTTTATGTTTTTTACGGGTTTTTCCAACAATAAAAACACTTTTTTTTCCAAAAGGGAAAAACCCATTTTTTTTGCATCCCCAAAATAGCCGGGAAAACCCCATAACTTTTTTTATTTTTTGGTGTAGGGACCCTGTGTGGGGGGTTGTTTTTTGGGGGGTTTGATTTTGATGTTTTTTGGGTTATCTTTTTTGGGGGGGAACCAGACTTTTTCCATTTTTAAAATAGGGTTTTTTGGGAAGGGCGGGTTAAAAAAAATACTGAAAATCCTAGTAGTGTTTTTTTTTTTTTATTTTTCAAAGAAACCCCACCGTGCAGTATCCTTTAAACCGGGGTCAGCTTACTCTCAGGGTCAAAACCAATTAGGGTAGATCCCCTTTTTTTTATATAGTTTTTTTTAATTGGAACACAAAAAAAAAAAAAATTTTGGTTTTTTAAATTGGGTTTTTTAAATAATATTTTTAGCATCGCTTTCTTCTAAAGGGGGCCCAACAATTTTTTTTTTCCGTAACAAGGCTTGTAAAAAATTTTTTTTTGGGGGGAATGAACTGATTTTTTAATTTTGGTAAAATAACTTTGGCATTTAAAATGGGGTTTTTGATCGTTTTTTAATTCCTTTTTAATGTGCCGGGATCCCAAAAACCCGCAATTCTGGGACTGTTTTTTTTTTTTTTAACGGCGTTCACCATACTTTTTAAATTTTAACATGACAGATTTATAGGGGTTTTCCTTTACGCCCGGGGCAAAAACCAAAAAAAGGGGGGAAAACTTTTATTTTATTTTTGATCTTTTTTTTGGGGGGCGTTTGGGCGTTTGAAAAGGGGGAAAAGGGCATGTAATGTGTTTTTAATTTTTTATTTTTTGTTGTTTTTTAAATTTTTTATTTTTTTTTTTTTTCCCACATTTTTTTAAAATTTTTTCCCCAGGGGAGGATTTAAACGGCAAAATCCCCACTGGGAAAAGAAATTTAAAATTAAGTTTGGGTTTGGTTTGAAAGGCTTTCTTTTCCACATCTTAACTGCTGTGCATATTCCCCATCCCGCAACATTGTAAAACCCTTTCCCACAAAGCATTGTTTAAAATTTGCCCAACACCAGACTACCCGGATCGCTTTTCAGACAGGCATCCGGGTACGGTAGGAAAGAGGGGGGCGAGCGCATCTGTGCCGTTTGCCATCGCCGAACGAAAGGCGAGGGACCACTCCCCCCCCCTGCGGCATCTTTAAACCGCGGCCAGGGACAGGTTTGCGGAAAAGTTTGGGGGGTTTTTCACCCGGGCGCCGGGAGCTCACAACCCCCCCGGGGGTTAAAGGGGCCCATAAAGGCCCAGCGGAAATTTTCCCCGCGGGGTTTCCAGCCGCGATAGCGCGCAGCTCGCCCGCAACCCGCGCACCCGCCGGGGGACTTATGCAAACTTTCCTTTTTTGGGCGGGAAGTCATTTCCCCGCTGGGGGCGTAATGCAAACCCCCCTTTGCCCCCGGGAAGGGGGTTAATGGTAAGCTAGAGCACTCTCATGATGCTCTGCCTCTCAGAGAGAACTGTGTATCCAAACATTTACAGCTGCACAGTCCTCTCTATCCCTTGCCGCCCTAAAATAAACCTTTTACAAGTACCCCCGAGAAAACAAAAAAGCCCAAAGCCCAGACAACATTGAAGGTGAGTACCCCCTGACCCCATTTAGGCCCCCTTTAAAGAATTTTGGCCCCACAAATAAATATTTTTTTCATAAGGGAAAGGGTTTGGTTTAACCCAAATAAAAAAAATTTTATACTTAAAAGGGGGTTTGTCTCGCTCCAAAAAATTGGGTTGTAAATTAAAAACCCTTAAAAAAAAAGGGCACTTTGCAATATATGTTCATTACAAATTATCCTACTGATTTTTAGTGATCCCTGTAGTGGGAAGGGGCATCAGCCCTGAAATCACTATACCAAACCTTTTGATTTTTCCTCCCCGGGCTGCCCCCCCCAGGACTATGCCCTCATCTTTTTTCGGGAATACAGTCAAGGCACGAGCCCCTCCCCACACATGTATGGCCTTCTGTAGTGGGGGGAGGGAAGGCCCTCTGGCTTCTGTTTTCCTTTTTGGAGGTTTAACCCCTTTGTGGGTCCCTGCCCCCCTCCCGTTTCTCTACCAGTTTTGGGGGAAAAGGCAGGGGTTTGGGGGCTGACGGGATCAGTAGATTTGACGGGCATAAAAATGTGTTTACTAAAATTCATGATTGTCTGTGGGCTCTGCTATACAATTAAAACCCAATCAGGGGCCGGGGTGAAGGGTTAAAGGTTTCCTGCTGTCCCAAGGGGACAAAATCGTGATTAAATTAAACACATTTCACAGCTGCCCTGTGTCCCCTTTTTGACGGGATTTGTTTTTTGAATTTGGAGATGGGGAAATTTTTTGAAATGCTAACAGGGGAAAAAGGGAACATTTAAACATCCCCCCGGGCCTGCTTTTTAAGCATAAACAGCTTCACACCTCTCTACACTCAAAAAACACCCCTTTCCTGTCTCCGGGGGAGCTGACAGTGCAGCGGGATCTAGCCACAAGGCCTGCAGCAGACCGGGCAGGCACACACAGGGCCCAACTCTGGCGCAAACCCCCCCCGCCTTCCCCCCTGCGTTATAAAGAAGGAGGAAAGCTGCCCTGTGTGCAAAAGGGGGGGGGGGAAGAGGAGGAGAAATGGCAGACAAAACGGCCCCCAAAATTTAAAAAAACCCTTTTGCGCCAGAAACCTTTGGAAAGGCTAAAAGGGCTTGAAATGAAAAAGAAACCCCTTTTATAAACCCATAACCCTGTAGTTTTCCGGGAACTCCCCCGCTTCTACCTCCTTTTAAATTTCCGGTTTCACGTCTTAAACACAAAAAAAGGGGCCCTACTCTTTTGGAATCTAAAAGGATTTTTAAAACCTAAACCAATTTTTTTGAAGGGAAGCCCAAAAAGTGAAGAAAAAGGGGAATTGCTGGAAAAAGTTAAAATTATTTGTAAAAATTTTATTTTTTTACTGCTTTTAAAAAATTAGTGATTCAAAATTTTTGGAAATTTTTTACAACTCATTTTTATTAAAATTTGTCCTGAGTACTCTGAAATATAAAATTGCAGTTTTCTTTTTTAAAAAAAATGATATCAAAGGTAAATAAAACTTCCCACTGGATAATACAGCCACAACCTTTATTTTTACTTCTAATCTAATTCTTCTAATTTTGTTAAAATATAAATATATTGTAAATGATTTCAAATGAATGGCTGGATATAAATCATATAATTATGGCTCATTAGCTACATTATGTGGCCTATCAAGCTGTGTTATAGTAAAAGGCTTTTTCCAAGATCAGATTGTTTATAGTTAAAGGTGTTTTGCCACGTGTTGACGTGGGATCCTCCAAAATGGGTATTTAATCACTTTTCTAAATATATGTAATTAAAAAAAGTGAATCATGTGAGAGCTACAGCCTGACTTACATGCCCTTGGTTTCCTGACAGTTTATATTAGATATGACCAGGAGCTGACAGGAGCTGATCTGGCCATGCTTGTGTGTTTGCACTTCTTATCTGATGGCAGGGAACATGAATGAGCTTTGAAGGGCTTAAGGAGAAAATTCTTTGTCTTTTGTACAGAGAATCCACTGGTTGTAATTTAATTATCTTAGTAAACATGCAGACACTCCCTGGCACACTGCTCAGCCCCTCTCCCTCTCCCCCTGCAGCCGTTCATTTGTGAAGGAATGAAAGAAGGCTGCCTCCTGAGCTTATTTTCTCACCTGAGCACAGAAGAGGGAGAAATAAAATACATATAGCTTGTGCACAATACAGTTCTCCTCTGTGGATTAGCAAAACAATTGCTCAACTATAGAGACTGAGTATCAGGAACGTGCATGGGAGGTAGAGCGATAACATCACAGAGGAGGTATTTGTTTTTTTAAACAAACGCCCCTTTTTCAAGCTTCAAGAGGGGAGTATCAGCCTGTTAGGTAAGGAACTCACTTCTTGGCAAAACCCCTTTAATGCTGGAAAAAGATGAGCTGTCCATGGATTCTCGAAGACTTGACAAGTCTCCTGGGCAATGCTGGGATGCTGTGAACTCAAGACTGTGCCCACACCATCTGCATCTGGAGTTGGTTTTAATGAGGGCTCCTGCTTCAGTGGCTGGGAACAGTGCTCACTTCATTCCCAGCCATTTATCCCCCAAGATGTTCAGAGGCGGCAAACTCAGCATTTACAGTATTTGGTTAACAAAGGGAGGGAACTCTCTCTGTCTAACCATCAACACCTTTCAAACACAATCACAGGGTGCTAATGATTGCCATGACAACCAGAGGCCAAGCATTGGCCTCCAGGTCTGCCATGCATAAAGCCTTTAAGGCCATGGCAGAGACAGGTTCTAATAGGCTGCATGTTAAACACATAATACATAGCAATACTGTAATGGATTGCTTTGTATCAAAAGTGATGACATAGTGTAATCCCATTGTGGGAGATAAAAAAGAAAAAGAAAAGATAAGCACAAAAAACACAACTAAAAAATGTTTATACTCAAAAAATGCTAAAATAAAAAACAAAACCCATTTCCCCAATTTTTCATACAAAGATAAAATAAAAAAAAACTTCCTCACAATAGGTTTTGCCGTGTCCAAAAAGAGCTAATCTATATAATTATCATGTTATTTAATCCACACTACCGATTTCTGGGAGACTCAGTCACAGAGGGGAGATCTCCCAGAACACCTGGAAGAGTTGGCAAGTCTCCTGCGGCTTGCAGACTTTTTATATAGTATTGACACCAGGGTAAATCATTATGAAACGCTGTCTTGACATCACTTGCTGCAGAGGGGCTTTATTGCAGCTAGACTGGCTCTGGAGAAAAGCTGATTGCTCTGGCATCTCCCAGCATTCCTGGAGTCTGGATGGGCTATCTAATGTCCAAGAAAGCTGGGTGAGGCTACATCCCTCAATCAACTTCCCTGTATTAAATGGCACCTGCTACAATTTTGCGCTGGGTACCAAGAGCTTCAAATTACATGTCAGTCTGGAGCTGATGAAATAACATGGTTGACTTATTACTGTCTGTAAAATAAATTGCTGTACCTAGTTACAATCTAAGATGACTGCGGTTGCATCTGTAACTCACTGATAACTAGCAATATATTGAGTAGTAATTATGCATTTCAGTAATGTTTCTTCTTTTGACCACCAGCAGTAATCTTGTTTTTTGTTGCTTTCTTTGTCTGCAGCATACGAACAGTGCTCGAGTTCTGAAACCATCCAGTATCAAGAGAAAGGGCTCTTGTTGTTTAGAAAAGAATACTTTGATTCATAGGGTTGTTTGACAATACAGCATGAAACGTATCCTTTCCTGATTTAATAAGAGCAAGAAGTTTGCAACCAAATCCCTCTGTATGAAATGCTTTATTGTTCACTAGAACTGTAGTATGCAAGTAGTACAAAACAATTCACTTATATAAAACTGTGGTGTAAATCTGCATTGTTAGTGCTGTGCACATGCATCATATTTATACAAATTTTACAATTGTAACAAATGAACTACCAAGATGCCACATATAGCAGGTGAATACATTTGCAAAAGGTCACAGATGTAAATTGTTTATTCTTGTTGTGACACCTTAAATTGTGTTCCAGGAGCTCCAAAAGCTTGTTTGTCCAACAGGTCATGATAAATAGAAGAAAAGAAGCATACTTACCTCCTAGACATTCCCGTTCCATCCTGGTGGCCTTATCGTTCATCTTGCTGTAACAAAAACGTTCATCATTCACATGACAGGTGCAGCCTATCACAGGATACAACGGTATGTGCACGTGACCGCTTTGCCCTGTAATTGGCTGCACCTGTCACATGAAACAATGAATGTTTCGTGCGGAGAACAGAACGTCCAGGAGG
Organism: Phyllomedusa bahiana; assembly: GCA_025379985.1. Taxonomy (NCBI): domain Eukaryota; kingdom Metazoa; phylum Chordata; class Amphibia; order Anura; family Hylidae; genus Phyllomedusa; species Phyllomedusa bahiana. The sequence goes on along the minus strand of JAODAL010006599.1, from coordinate 70,696 downwards.
TAAGCATGCTTATGTTCTTCTATTTTTTTTATCATGCCCCATCAGACAAACAAGCTTTCCAAATTCCCAGAACACCCCTTTAAATTTGAATAAGTTTACCCTAAATTTACATACATCATAAATAGAGGATTTGGAACAACTTGTAAGTCAAGTTTAAAGGGGGTGTTCACCTCTACTTTTGTTAGTGAACGTACAGTATGCTGCTGAGCCCTTTTAAACACAAACATGCTCTTCTCTGGACTGATGTTCATTCCTGCGATGCCCCTGAAGGTCCTCTCCTTAAGTCTTATGTTGTCTTTCGACTCTGGGCAAATGGAACACCACCCCTGCAACCGATGATAGGCTACCACTGTCACGTGACACTACCCAACATCACTGTTCAGCAAATGGAACACCACCACTGCAGCCGCTGATAGGCTACCACTGTCACGTGACACTACCCAACATCACTGTTCAGCAAATGGAACACCACCACTGCAGCCGCTGATAGGCTACAGCTGTCACGTGACACTACCCAACATCACCGTTCAAAAGTGAAGGCTGCATCTCAGTCCAGAGAAGAGTATGGGCCTCATGTATGAAAACTGTCTAAGTCTAAGACTTTCTCTGTTGCCTATAGCAACCAGAGCTCCTCTGTCATTTCATATAGTGCTCTGAAAAAATGAAAGGGGAGCACTGTGGACAACAAAGAAAGTCCTACTCCTAGACAGTTTTCATACATGACACCCTATGTTTTTTTTTTTTTTTCTTCAGGGCTCAGCAATATACTTTCACTAGTAAAAAGGAGACGGACAACTCTTTTAAACTTGGCTTACAAGTTGCTCCAAATTCTCTAAACATGATGTAAATTTGGGGTGAGGGTAGTTTTTGAGCATACTTACTCCAATTTAAGGTGTCACAAAAAGAAATAAATGAGTTACATTTGAGACTTCTGCAAAGGGATATAGACAACCCCTTTGTTGTTGATACAAGGTATTTTTCCTGTTTTATATTGATAAGAAACCAACCTAAAGCAATAAATATAACCATTACGTTTTTCCTTGCAATATAAAAATATTGTCAGCATTATTTTAAAACAGAAAAAACATGGAAAATATTAAATGTCTCTGAAGGGACAAGTTTTCGGACAGGTTATTTTCTATTCATGTGAATCTCTATGTTAAAATATATTTACCAATGGCTGACCTTAGAAACAAAAACATGTAAGATACATCCACAGAAATGTATTTACTTTTTGTAAAGTGTACATTATAACGTGCATTCAGCTCGGCCCCATCCAAACCACATGTTGCCTCCATTGCAAGCAGCCTGAAAGGGGTTCTCTCACTACAGGCTTTTTCAGTCATTTGAGCTGTTTCTCCGGTTTAGATTTACAAATCCAGCCGGTGTCTCTCCTCCCAGAAGGCATATCTTCCCTCGCTGAGGAATGGCTCCCTCCCCATTCCTCATTCTGTGTGAGCAGTGGAAGGCAGTGGATGTCTCAGCTCGCCAGACCTCCTGCAATGGTCATTCTCATACTTTGTTCACTTTGTGAACTAACTTTAAAGGCCTTATTTAAACAGTTGTTTTTCTTTAGAACCATATTAACCCAGATTTAGAGCTGTAACAGAACAAGAAATTAGACACCTTGGAACTAATTTATCAGTGCTAAGAGTAAGACTGCCTTTGTTGACCACAGCAACTAATCTGAGCTCAGCCTTCATTTTTTAAACTGTTCTACAAAAATGAAAGCTGAACTCTGATTGTTTCATATGGGCAACAAGCACAGTCTTACTGTTAGAACGTTTTGATAAATGATGCCCAGTGGGTTTTATTCATGAAATGTTTAACAGACCTGAAATACATCATTCTGGAAAACTAAACCAGATTTAAACTGTTATGAGTCTCCCTTCCTTGTAATAAAATGAACATCTTCTTTAAAACTTCTTCAGTGTTGTTAAAAAAAGCGGATATGAAAATGTAGTTCCCTTCTACATCTACAATCGGATATAGGGCTTCAACCTGCTCACTGTTACGGGTAATAATTATACATGTAAAAATCTGCAGAATTATAACCTTATTGATTTGTGTGCAACAAATTCTTCTACCATGATTAAAACTGAAACAATAAAAATTAGCAAATAACTTGAATTCCGCAGCATTTATTATGTGTCCAATTGATTGATATTGAATTAATGTTTCAAACAGTTTTAGGAGTCAGACCACAAGTTTTATTAATCTACCTAGTTTGCACTGCTTACACATTCAAGACTCATTTCCATTAATAGTGATACTATCATTAATTTGTAATGTGCAGAAAAGATTGCATCTAAAATTAAACATGATGGCTAATCACTTGCCACTTGCCCCTGACTGATGTGGGTTAGTTGACAATTAACCTCATCCTCCATGAATGATCAGAACTGTGTATTCCTATATGTGTAATATTAATAGTTGAGCTTAAAATTAATCTAAATGCAACATGCACATATCCTCTACAAGTGTAGAGTCCACATTTAGAATAATTTCCTCTTATTGACCCCATGTAAAACCCTGTAAAGATCGGCATACTGAGAGCCAGGGTTAAACTGATCCACCGGAGGTCCTAGGCTTCAGTGGGCCCAGGCTCTGGCAAAATATAGGTCTCAAAGATCAAGAAGGAGACAACCTATTTGGACCTAACTTAGGACTTAATTAATTGCCACAAGGGTCTACCTATTCTACCTTAATAGTTATATGTCTTGTATTTGTAATAATAACCAAGTTTATTATACAGTAAAAACCTATAATGAATGTGTATAGATGGAGAATAAGGAATCATTTCTTATATAGGACCCAATAAACTGCTGCATCACTGTGGGCAACGTTAACCACTTCCTGACCGAGCACATTATTTTTTTTTTTAGTACGTAATTGCTTGAAAGCTGTAATGTTTTTCCACGCTCAGTTACAGCATTTACCTTAAACATTTTTTTTTGCCTTGTGTGTGTTATGATTGGTTCCTCTTCTGATTTTCTACTGGAGACAAGTGGCGCCATGACCTGCACATCAGACTGAGAGCGCACTCGTGCTTCGACTCTGCACTTAACTCCCCGGGACCTTGGTCCCCTGTGCTCCTCTGCCTGCTGGTGCATGAGTCCCTGCTTCGTAGGGTATGTACACGCCGACTCAGTGAAGTTTAAAGGGCCAGCGTGCCAGTAATTGGCTAATTGACGGGTGCTGACCCTTTATCCTCTGGCCACTTCCTGTGCTCCTTTTCCAGATCTATTGTGCCTCATGCCTTAGTGAAAGTGTTCCTTAGGTGCCTCTGTCCTGCCCTGTATTTTGACTCCTGCATCTGTCCACTGACCATGTTTGTCTGCTGCCTTCCCTGGCCTTTCTGCCTATTGCCGACTATGAGTTTGCCTGCCAATTCTGTACCACACTGCAACATGACTGCCACCGCTAGCAAGTTGTGTCATGGGTAGCGACCTCGTAGTTTCTCGCTGCAGCAAGTCTAACCTGCCTTGTGGCAGACTCTATTGCAAACTGGGAGGCTACTTATACTCCTCTCCTTAGACTCCAAGCAGCTTGTTCTTGCACCCGTTTTTGGTTTCTAAACCCAGGGAGTAAAGTATGATTGCAAATAAAAGTTTCTACGAAAGAACTGATCGGCAAAAATCAGAAATTCTGGACAAAGCTTGCATTTCTGATGATTGTTGATCAATTCTCTCGTGGAAACTTTTATTTGCAACTAAAATAAGTTAAGACACCATTATGGACGTTTTTGTTTGGGTAATGTATAGTTTTAGGGTTGTTGGTTGCAGGTCTAAAAGTTGTAGTTTGGGCTGTCAGTCTTTTTTTATTAAATAACTTATTGTTGACTTATTTTTGTTTTTTTAAGTCACATTCATCTATAATGCCATAAAAAGACCGTTGGGGGTATATTTCATAACAATTTTTTTTATTATTGATGATTTCCTCTGCAAATAGGGCTGAATCATAGGGGGAAATACAATCCCAGCACTGACCACAGGGCTGATCTTAGGAGCCATTCACACTGCATTCTTTTTTTTAATATTACACTTGGATACAATTTGGAGTACAAACATATGCCATGATAAACATACACAGATGTATGCACTTCTATGTATATTAGAAGCAGGGTTCTCCCTCCGGTACGATAATCCGTAGGGAAATGGTAGGCTGTAGACAAAAGCGCAGATGTATTCCAAAGTAACCCAGTGATAAGACCCCAGGAGTAGTCCCGTGCTCACCTGATGCGGCTGTACAGATTACGGTACAGCACGCTATATCGCTTGTGGCGCTGAGCCCGCAGGTAGATCACTGGGAAGATCAGCAGCTCCGGAAAGATCCCGCCGCGGGTTCCACGTGGGACGCCGAGGATGAAGATTCAAAGAAATAACTGTAGTCGGTATTCGCCGTTCAGTTAGAAGAAGGGATCAGAGTATCTAGAGCGCTTTGAAGGTAGTAGCTATATTTTATTTACAAAAACATTACGCGTTTCGCCGACTTCACACGTCAGCTTCCTCAGATGTAATGATCACAGCAACATAATGGATTTATATACCATTGAAAGTCAGAACGAGGGTGAATGGACAAACGATTTGAACCTCAGATCGAGGCTGAATGAAACAGAAAACAAACAAATATGCAGCTGAAACAGTTTAGAGAAATGAATGATCACAAGTAACGAACATATGCAAACAGCGATATGTGCTGCTTCACCGGAGTTGCAATACTTTGTATTATAAACGTGCAAATTAACATATATATTTAAAATAATAACAACTTATCTTAATGCAAGTTGTAGTGTATATGTATGCAAACGTAGCAGCACGTATGAGAAAAAAAATGTGTTAAATGTATTAAACATGCTGTGGGGATAAAAGAGATAAAAATGGCTAGATTTATACTTTATAAAACTGATTAAAAGAAACTATTATTTAAACCGTAAACATGGCATACATTTGAATATGTTTACATCCGTATATGTGCTTAGAAAACTTATGGAAATGTTTACATTTACCTCCGAGCCATGAACGAGGCTCCAACCCCCAGACTTGAGGCTTGTACGTTTCAGAGATGGGTTCGAGAAATTGGTTTAAGGTGCTGGATGGTAGGCCCAGTTTTGGGTAGAGGGGGACATTTGGGGAGAATGTATGTTTGGGGTTTTTTCACCCTTTCCTGCAAAAAATCCCAATAAGTGAGCAGTCTCGATGTCAAATGGTTAATGAAGTGTTAGGCGCATTGTTCGTAAGACTCAACCTTTAAAATGCCCCCAAACAGAGGAGGTTTTTTGGGGGGGTCTGGGTGTTATGGGGGTTTACACCACATTCGTTTATTAGACACATTATGAATCAGGTCGGCAAAACTGGGCCCAAATTAGCTGAAACAGACTTTTAAATGTGGTCCCTGACCTGGGAGTCGGAGGGGAGCTAGATTTGCTTTTAGGGGAAAAAATGGCCAATTTTTCCCAAACTTCCAGATATTTTAAAAGTAATTTGTGTTATTTCAAAATGTAAAAAAAATTAAGTTATTTAAATGTAATAAAAAAAGCTTATATAAAATTAATATAAAAAAATATAAACTCAAAAATATTTAAAAAATTTATATAAAAAGATTTAAAATTTAATTAGAATCTAAAATTAATTTTCATTAAACAATCCGTTTAATGTTGTTCAGATTTTTTAATTTTTTCTAATTAAATTTGAAATTTTTTTTTGTTGCTTCACCCATTTTTCATACAGCAAAACCCACAGCAAGGTCTTGCTGGGACCCCGTGGTGCACAAAAAAGGCAGTCCTGTTTCTATTCACTGACATGCTATTTTAATTTCTTTTCCAGCCTATCTATACCTTATACATGTTAGGTGCAATTAATGGCCTAGTTTGAATGCGTCAAAACATAGACGACGGTCGAACTTTTGACCTCTTTATAATCGAAACCCAAAACCTCTTTCTACTTCGGGCATTTACACTGAAACGGCTCGACAATTCTCTTCTAAGCACCTTCCTTCATACATGTCTCCCTTTATGTGCTTAGTAAGAGACCACACAGCCTAGGATTTATTTTGCTCCTGTTGGCTGTACTTTTACCTGCCTGAGGAGTAAAGCTGGGTGAGGCCAGTTTCAAAATAAAGCCTTTTATCTGATTAACATTTCTGTTTACCAAAAATGGTGATCCAGTGAGCTAAAGGTACCCACTGGACTATTCAAGATGACGGCTGGATGTAAGTGAGTATCTACAAGAGTCAAAGGATCAATGAAAATCAGAGGGCCTGACCGATATCTTGTCATGAAGAAAAAATGTAGCCTTAATTTTTAGAGAATTCCATCTCCATGCAATGGGGATTGTTTAACCCATGGGATAATTTATTGTAAGCAGATAGATGGCACATATTAATACTTTTTTTCCTATATTTCAGTTTTCATAAGCTAACATTTGTAATTTTATGTTGTAAAAGGAAAACTTTTTCCAGCGCCGAAAATCAGTTTTTGTCCCTTTTGTAAAAAACAAATTTATTTTTATATTTTTCAGTACATTGATTTTCGGAAAGTTTAGACATTTTGCCCTTTATAAAGTAATTTATGGTATATATTTTTACAAAGAAAGGAAAATTTTATTAAGGGACTGTGTAATAAAGTATGAAAAAAATTACCATTCAACACTCCCAGGATGATCAAAAAAACTGCTGAGATAAAAAAGAGGCCAGTCAATTAGTCATCTACAAGGTTTTTTAAACATCAGAGCTACAGTGTATTTTCTTTCAAATTTTAACCTGGGAATGATTTTTCACTCAAAATTTTGGCTTTATAAAAAAAAAACTGTACAATTCTATGTTTTCCCCGCAAAGTTTAAGCCAAGCTTTGTAGGGGGACATTTTTTTTAAATTTTATTCATTTAAATATTCAGTGTTTTATTTTTTTATCAAAATATTTAATTTTTCCCCCATTTATACAATGAAAAATTTTCTCAAAATTTTTTCCAAGGGGGGGAGCTCAAAAGGTTTTAAGAAATAGGTTTTCCTTTTATAAAAAATTGGTTTCAAAAATTATAAAATTTAAAGTTTTTTAATCTTTTTGAAGCTTTTTTGACTTGAGCAGATTCTTCAATTTCTTTTTTCAAACCCGGGGGGAAAGTCTTTTCTCTAAATGGGTTTGTTTTTCCCCCCAGGAGGCTTTGCCCCCCCCTCACAAAAGAGTTGTGAACGCTTTTTTCTGTGTGGGGAAGAGGGGAAGGGAGGAGGACTTAAGTTTGCAGATTTGTTTTGCTTTTGGTTTGCAGAGTTTCGCTGGGGTTTACCAAGCCCCTTTTGTAACCAGGCCCTCTTTATTGGGTAATTGCTTTTTTAACCCCACAACCGGAATGTTGAAAAAAGTGTGAAAAATTGCTCCTTGCCCCCCCTCCCCCTTGTTTCTAGCGGGGGTAGATCGGGATGTATAAGGTGGTTATTGGGGGAGCCCCCAGGGGTTTTAAGGACTGGTTATATGAGGGGGGGGAATAAATCTAAAAGTTACTAGTAATAAAATATCACTAAAAGGAGCCCTCAATAGGCCAAATGATAAAAGGGTTTTTGGGTCTAAAACTAATTTTTTTTCCCCATAGGTTTTCTGTGGGAAAAAAGTGTTTTTTTAGCCCAAAAAACCATTTATACATTTGGCCCTTAGAGAGAAGCGGGGGGGAACAGCCCTTTTTTTTTTTTAAAACAACACAACCCGCCATCTCAGGAGCTTGTTTTCCGTCAGGGGGGATAAAACAGAGTGTACGGGAAACCAACCAGCGAGGGGGGTTTTTCCCCCATCGGGGAATGCCCAACAGGCGAATGAAATGCAGCACCCAATACAGAAAAGGGGGGCAGTCCGCAGTTTCTGAAAAAATAGCTGTGATGCACGTTTTTTCAATCTACGTACTAATCTTAGGTAAAGCCCCCCTTATAAAAGGCTTTTTTTTTCTGTCCCCTATTAGGATATGATTTTGTAGCAGAAAACCCCTTTAAGCAAGATATACTTTGACCCTTGGGTGTTTACCCCCAGGGTTTTTCTAAAAAAGTTTTTTTTTGTGGTAATCTTTTTTTATTTTTTTTAAAACCACCCCTCAAAAAAATGGGAAAATTGGGAAAGAAAATTTCTTACGGTCACCTTTTTTTAAGCGCCAATTTTTTCCCATTACAACTTTTATGCATTTTTTCCAAAATCCAAGCTGTGTAAACTTGAATACTTTTTGGTTCAAGATTAGGTGATGTTTTTTTTAAAATGAGAGGTGTGTGTACCAAAGGAGATAACCCCTTTTTAAGGTTTGCGAATTATTAACGGCTTTTTTCCAGGAAAAAAGGGGCCAAAAAGGAATTTAATGACCAAAAAATCAAAAATTGTTTTTCAGCATAAGGCACTCTTGAAATGCAAAAATTTTAAGCGTGATAACTAGTGTGAGCGATTCGTTGGCTATGGATCGAGCGTAGTCGTAGTGGGCCCGATCGATAAGGTTTTGATAGTGAGCACGATTTTGAGGATTCCCATTAAAGTTTTGGGGGCAACAAACACCTTTTATTACTAGTGTTGAGCGATTTTTATCGACAAAGTTGAATGGCAAGGTTTTTATGTGATCGAAATTTCGTCATGTGAAATTAAGGAAAAAATTTCATCTTTTTAAGATCGCGCCTTTTTCGGCGTTTCCCCTGAAATTTTGGGGGCAGCAAATGGATTACAAAATGAGCAGGGTGAGATGTGTTCGCGTAGCGGGGATGTTTGGGTTGCGTTTGGCTGGGAAAAATCCAGCCCTCGTTTTAAAAGAACGTTTTCTTTTTCAGCCTCGTGTCTCTCACTCTCATGGGGTGGACCTGGTTTCCCCTGGGCCAAAAGCCGCGAAATTTCTATTTCTGACAGAGAAACTTATTTAGCTTACCCTTTCCCAATTTAGTTAGATTAGGGATTGGAAGATTTTATGTAGTTAGTAAGTTTTTAAAGAGAATCTACCCTAAAAATTTTCACGGCGGGGGAGGGGGGGGGGGGGGGGGGGGGGGGGGGCGGGGGGGCCCGGGGGCGAAAAAGACAAGCCTATCTAAAAAGAAACTGGAAAAAGTTCACCAGATTTTAGTGTAGACATTGTAGTGGAAAAACTTTTTTTTTTTCATTTGTAATTTTGTGTTTTTATTAAGGAGTGATAAAAAGGGAAAAATGTGAAAGGGTAATACAGGGCGGATTGCATGATGGGGGAAACATTGTGGGGGAAATAAAGGTGGGTTAAAATGAGAAAAATTATTTTTGGTGTAATCTTTTCCCCCAAACCATGAGGGTTTAAAAAAAGATCAAATCAAAGGTGGGGGAAACTCAGGCAGGTACGTGAAATAATGGGTGCTTCAATTTCCCGGTTTGTGGGGTCAGGGTTTGTCACTGAAAAAGGAAGGGTTTTCCCCAAAATCTGTTAGAGGAAAATTTTAGGGGGCAGTTTGTGGAAAAACCCCACTAAAAGTGATCCCTTGTTGGTTTGGTTTTTCTAATAAAGCAGAATTGTGGGAACGGTCAGGTTTTGAAAATTAGGTAACAGTGACCACAATTAATTTTTTTTGCAAAAAATGGTAAAGAAAAACAGAGGGGAAAGTAAAACACTTAATTTTTAAAAAGGCCAAAATTTTGCTTTTTGAGGGCCCAAAAAGGCCTAGATGGAGCAGTATTAGCAAAAAGGATATAAAAGCCAAAAAGGAGGAGCTTTAATTTACTTTGGGGAAAATTTTATTGAAAAAATTTTTCCCTAGGGGTAACAAGTATAGGCGACAAAACGAAAAACCAAAAAATGGCTTCTCCCTTTGTTAAGGGGGCAATAAACAATAAAAAAGGGCCTTTAAAAAATATAAGCAGGGGGCTGGGATCAGTTTGAAAATTACAAAAGTTTTAATAAAACTGTAAAAAAGTGATAAAAGCGCTAAAATTCAAATGAAAGGCAATGGCAAAGGATAGCAAGACAAACCCCAAGAAATCTTTAAATTATAAATGCCAAAAACCAAAAGTAGGAAGTGGCCCTTAAAACCTGGATGGGGGAGGGGTCAGGGTGACCAAGAGAAAGCAGAGAAAAATAGGTTTCTTGGGTCGTATTACTATCAAGGAGTTAGTTTTTGGGGGGGTTGGGCCCAAAGTGCGGATCTGGGTGGTCCCAGTACTGTTAATAATCATTGCTATAATTAAATTTGGGTCAGTGAGAAAAAGTGAAACCCCAAGTTAAATAAATGAATGTAACAAGGTCCGGGCCCCTGAGGGGCATTCACCCAAAGAGTTTTAAAAAAGACCCAGCTCGGTTTCAGTGTCCCCCTGTAATGATTTTTAGGCCCTTGGTGCTGGTATGGGCCCCCGGAGACGGGAAAGGAAAATGTGGTTCCATTTTCAAAAAGGTTCAATCTTGCCGGAATTTAGCCCTAAGTTTAAATTTTGGGGGAAAAAAATGTTTAAAGGCCCCCATTAGGGATTTAAGGAGTTGTTGAAAAAAACCAATATTATTATGATTGCCCAGGTTTAAAAGGACAGAAGCTGCGCCCAATCGATTTTTTTTTTATGAAGAGGCGAGTAGAAGTTGGATAGGGGCAGCTGTGGATATTGTGTTTTTAGATTTCAAAGGCGTTTGACATGTCCCGCAAAAGCGTTTGTTGGGTAAACTAGAACCTTTGGGGTTAGGATAACATTTGGGTAATTGGGGATTAAAACTGGTGCTGGATGTATAGAGAGTGGTGGTAAATGATTACTCTGAGTGGCCCCCGGTTTGAAGTGGTGTCCCGCGGCCAGTATTGGGCCTCTTTTTTTAATGATTTATTAAGAATAGTGGAAGGGATCAATAGCCCTTTTTTTTTTTTTGCAGAGCACCAAAATATGTAGGGTAGTGAATCTTGGAAGTGCTCATAAATTTCAAGCAACCCGGGCACATGAGTGTTTGGGATACTTGGGAAATGGGGGTTTTAAGTGGAAAAAAGTAAAGGGTTTTGCACTGGGGAAAATAAATATACGCACTAGTCCTAGGGGGAAAAAACTTGGAGAAAGTTGTTTAGAAAGATCTGGGGGTTTTTTGTAGATCATAAAAATACAGAACAGTGAAAAGTCAATCAGCTGCTCTAAGGCCAGTAAGATTTGGCGTGTATTAAAGAGGCTGGACTCGCGGGACAAGGGTGTCATTCTACGTGTAAAAAAGCATTGGTGGGAACCCCACTTAGAAAATGTGTTCGTTTGGGCCCCCTTTTAGAAGAAAGTAATAGAGCTAGAGAGAGTCAAAAAAGAGCAACCAAACTTTAAGGGGAAATGGGCATCTTATTTTGGGAGGGTTTGTGAATTTAATTTTTAGTTGAGAAAAGACGGCTTGGGGGGCATGATTAATTTAATTTTAAAATATAAAAAGGTCCCCACAAAAGTATGGGGGAAAAAATTTTTTAGGGGAACCCCTCAAAAGAAGGGGAAATTTTTGACTAGAGAAAAAAGGATTTAATTTCCCAAAGGGGAGAGCGTTTTCACGTAAGAACGTAATCTGTGGGAAAACCTGCCCGGGAGTGGGGACGGCGGGAAAATGTAAAAGTTTTTAAAAAAGGTTAGTTTCCTCTGGAACTAAAGAATATTAAGGTACGTACTAGGAAAAAATTTTGGATTGGCCCGGGGGGGCTTTGGGGGAGATATGGGTCTATATGGAGAGGTTGGTTTGCCTTGGGGTTTGGGGATTAAACCCGTGGGGGCTGGGGTTAAGTCTTGTTCCCCCCTAACATTTTTCCCCCCTTTGGTTGAACCGTGGACATGTGTCTTTTTTCAAACCCCAAAATATGTAACTAGTAAAATTTAACTATGAAAAATTTCCTGGATATTGGCGCCTGAAATTTAAATTGGATAAAACATTCAGTAATGAGGTTCTTTGTTGGCTCAAAATCCACTTTTTTTATCAGTTACTTTTCAGTAGGTGTTCAATTTTTTCCCCTTACACCTGTGACTGTTGATATTCCCCCTTGACTTAAATTACAAAAGCAATTTGTGTCGCACAGGGTTTTTGTTGCCAAAAATACGTGTTTTTTTTTTTTTTTTTTTACGAAAACATCCAGGTTTTTTTTTTTTGACTTTTGCGCACCCCGCCTGTTCATTTACGCGCATTACGTAAAACTTAAAACGCAATTCTATATTTTACCACGGGGTTGAAAGGTGCAAAAAAACCCTTTATTTATCAAAAAATAACAGTTACGTGTTTTTTTGACTTTTGCGCACCCGCCTGTTATTGAGAGATCTCGTAAAAACTTTTAAAAAAGCAATTCTATATTCCCACAGGTGAATTTTAAGGTGCAAAAAAATACCCTTTTTTACCAAAACATAACAGTTTGTGTTTTTTGATTTTGCACACCCCGATTGTTCATTTACGCAGCATCCACGTAAACTTAAAAAAACAATTCCCCAAATTTAATAAATTCGAAGGATACGTAATAGTAAAGGGTTTTTCTGGCAGAAAAAGCTAATTTCGCTGAGGTTTGGCCACGGGCCCCGAGCCAGGTCCTTCCCCATGAGACGTGAGAGACACAGAGGCTGAAACGGGAAACGTGTTTTTTGTAAAAAGAGGTCATGTGATTTTTCCCGCCCAAACCAACCCAAAAACATCCCTCATGAGGCAACACATTCACCCCGCTCTTTTCTTAATCTATTTGCTGCCCCCAAATTACAGGAAGCGCCGAAAAAAGGGCGATTTTTTAATGATGTTCAGTTTTTAAAACCTTAATTATTGCCCTGATCTGGAAATTTTGATCACCATAAAAAACCCCGGATTTTAACTTTGTCGATAAAAATGCTCAACCCGTAAAACAAACCATGAAACCCAAAAATGAGAAACAAAAATGCAAATTAATGGAAAGATTTGAGGAAAAAAAAAAATGTAAAATGACCAAGAATCCCTTCCCAGGATTATTCCAAAAAAGAACCCCCCCAAAGAATACGTCAACCTTTTTGGGACAGCAAGCTAGTGTCAGACATGCGTTTCCAGGCTGGTCCCTTATTTCTGTAAGTAGTTTAGAGCATTTACCCCCCAAATCTTTTATGAGAGGTGTTTTCCCACCCCCAAAGGCAGCCCCCCCCCCCTTGCAGTTATTCAATGTTTTACCTTCAAAAGTATCAATTCAGGGCCCAAAAGGGGTTCTCCGTGCCCTATACTTGCATATAGTATAACTTGAGCCGGTTTTAAAATCACTCAACTTTTTTTTTGTGCATATAATAACCACAATTTGTGGTTAAAACAAAATTGTTTTTTGAACAAAATGGTAGAGATATTTTGGTTTTTTTTATGTGGTTTTTCCCAGCTGGTGACCGTTCGAGCAAAAAGTAATGAAGATTCTCCCAAGTGGGTAGAAGGAGACGCCCGGAGAGGGGGCGGCATCCACGCAGGAGGTGCTTTCGAAGAGAGACCTCCCTTTCTAAGCATGCTTGGAAAGGGAGGTCCTCTCCTCGAAAGTAGCTTGGAAAAAAAGGGGAGGTCCTCTCCTCGAAAAGTGCATGCTTGAAAAAAGGGGAGGTCTTCCCCCGAAACGTCGAATGCTTGAAAAGGGGGGGTCCTTCCTCAAATGGCTGCCCCGGGGAGCCCAACCCCCCGGTCTTGGCGTCTCCCCTTTACCCCCATGTGGGAGAATCTTTTTTACCGGGATTCTTAATGGTTAGTCCAGAAGCTCGCATGGAAATTGGAAGTGCTTTTTTTCAGGTCCCTTCCCCTATCCTTCTTGGGGAGAAATGCTAAAACCGATATAGGTGAAGGTGGGCAACCCCCCATCCCAAAAAAATAAGTTCTTACCCTTTTTTCAGAAAGCAATTTTTTTTAACGCACAAATTGTGGTTATTTGATGCACAAAAAAAAAAAAGTTAGGATTTTAAGAATTGCCCGGCTCACAGAAAATATATTTTTCCCATTCAAAAATAAAAGGTTTTTCTTGTGAGGGGGGCAGGGGTATCTCAGGGGGGCGGGGAAAAAAAACGGGGTCTTTTTAGATCTTTTTTTGCTGAAAACTGAGATTTGGCATTAAAAAAATCTAAAACTAAGCATCTTACAGAATAAGGGACACATGTGGAAACAGCTTTTGACATAAAATTGTGCTGCCCTAGCATGGGGGGGATAAAAATATGTAACGGTTTTAAGGGGGGATGATAAGACGGGGCCGAAACCGTTTTTTAGTTTTTTTACTGTGAAAAATGCCCTCATTATGTCGATGCCAAAATGCGCTCATAAAAAGGGGGCAAATTGACGCCTCGACAGACGAACATTGAAAAAGGGGCTGCCCGTTGGAGGTAATGGGCCTACTTTGCCCACCACATTCATCATCGTGGAGTTTCTAATTTTTGCGTGCCCCCGAAGCCCCCGAAAGCCCCCTTAGTTAGGCGCATTACAAGTGGCAAACCTTGGCCCAACGCGCATTAAATACGTCCCCAAAGCGGAGCCCGGGACGAGAGGCGCTTATTGCCCGAAAATTGTGAAAGCTCAATCATACATGTCCCCTAATCCCCCGAAAAAAAGCTATTAGTTTCGAGACATGGCCCCTGTAAAGAAGACGAAACCCGCCAACTAAACAAGAAAGAAAAATCAGGGGCCAAAAATTTCTACAATTTTTCAAAAGGTTTATGAATGAGAGATGGAAAGAAATTTTAATGAACCAGATGAATAGACCCGTGTTGGGATAAAACAACACAATGTCTACTTTGTTCAGATGGCAAAATGAGGGGGGGGTACTGCTGGATTTTTAAAAGGGAAATATTTGGACCTTTTTGGGTTGAAGATGGACTCAAAATCCCAGACATGCTACCAGTTTTTAGCAGACACCTTCAAGAAAACAATTATTTTCATGCAAGACAATGCTTCATTGCATGCATCAAAGTAGTCCACTGTGTGGGTAGACTGTAAAGGCCTTCAAAGTAAAAGAATAGTGACACCTGACCTTAAATGTATTGAGGACCTGTGGACTCTTCTTAAGTGGGAGATTCAAGGTGCAGGGAAACAGCCCCTTTCTGGGGGAAATGTTTAGGGTTGTTTTTTTTTTGCCGATAAAAAGAGATTTTTAACTGCGACTCCCTGGAAAAGGGTAAAGACTGTTATTTTAAAAATAGGGGGCTATAATTTTCTCTATCATTTTTATGAAAATGTCAGAAATGTTTTATTGTAAATTTTGAGTTGTTTGTTAACATTTTTGTTTTTCAGGTTGCATAATAATTCTGTACTTTTAGGGGCCGTTCACATGGCTTATTTTGGGCACGGATTCCAGCCGTATTGCGCGCCGTACTGCGCTGCAGTATGGCTGGAATCCGTAACAGCCATTACGGTAATTCACAGTACTCATAAAGAACTGTGGATTCCGTCTCTCTCGTATTTGCCGAGCGGGGAGAAAGTGACATGTCAATTACGGCGTGTACGTGCCGTGAATAATGAATGTCTATGGGGCCGGCGAGCTGCGCTCTCGCGCCACCCCTTGTTCAAGCCGTAATTGCGGGCGAAATCCATCCCGCAATTACGGCTTGAATAAGCCTTGTGAATCGTGCCTAATAGCTGATCAATAATTATGCACAGATAGATATTCTCCTAAAAAACCCAAAACCTCATTTTTACTTTCTTAAACATTAAGGTTTGAGAGAGCACTGTAGTTGTTGTGTAATAAAATTAATTTTCAAAAACACAACTTGCCTAATTGTGCACACAGTTTATTTTTTTATTGTTGAATCCACTGCCAGTTTTGGTTCAAACAACTGCATCAAAACCTGCAGTGGGATTTTCCAAAAATGCAGTGCACGTGAAAATACCTAAATCACAGCAGTTGGGGATTATGGGCTACTGATAGGGGCTGCAGCTGGAATATGCAGGATTTACCTGGACAGGCTTTGTTTTTTCCTACTGGAATAGACTCAGTAGAGTGACTTACCGGGTGGACTTCAGATGGCAGTAGAACCACTTTAGGTTGCTGAATACACCCAAAAACATTATACTTCAAGGTTGAATGCATTAAGCCCCTAAATGGGTTATACAGTCGCACAAAATTTTCTTTAAATATTGCCAGACTGGGTAAAAAAAAGTTATTCTCGTCTCCCAGTTCTTCGCCGCTGCTGCTCTGAAGTCCCCGGGGATCCATCCCATTTACACCTCTTGTTGGAACACGTTGAAGATGCTTGTGCAACCTACTGTGAGCTTTAGTGGCTCTGGGATCGTGACACACGTGTATCTTCAGGCAGAGACAGATCTTCAGGTGTAAAATACAGGGCCTCTGTATTAGCAGTAACACAAGCAAGTGCAAGGCATGCACAACATAAAACAAAACAAAAGCCTGCTCGTCTGAGCTCTGACTTACAAAGTACTACTCACTATCACCTTACAGTAGCTGAGCAAAATAAGTCGCAGTCCTGCTGGTTCCCCAGCATGTCTCCTCCCTTGACTCTAAGGTAGTCTGGGGTTGTAGCCACCCCTAGTCAGCTTACCTGCTGACTTATAAATGTCAGACAAATCCTGGAGTGGAACATGGGGAGTAAGCACCCACCCTGCTCTATGCCTACTCCTAATAAAAAGGCTGACCTGGGAATGGCTGGAAGACATGCTAACACATTAAACATATGTCGACAGTCTATACTGTCGACACCTATCTAATTTTGGCCTTTCATTCCCCAAAGGCTCCTTACCTTGGGGGCATGTGTCTGGACTTCTAAAGGTGCATGCAAGGACCCTGGCCGGAATATATACACAGGTATACACCCTTCCTGCTGTTGCCACCTTACACTACCTATCTACCTACAGGAACTTACACTACCTATCTACCTACAGGAAACAAATACCTACCTGTCTACTTACAGGGAACATATGCCTACCTATCTTTCCTCAGGAAGCATATTTACCTACCTATCTAAAGCATCAAGTTTTATTTAACTCCTTGCAGAGTATGTGGTCAATCTGTGCTGGATAATTGAAGACTTGCTAAGTTGTTTACTTTCTTATGGGAGGAGCTGCTGGCAATCCACTGCATGAAGCTATTGAAGCTACCTGATTCTAGACTTCCAGTGGTGAGCTGACAATACATGTTTCTGCTTTGAATATGACATGAAGTCCATCCATTCAAAAGTCAAGAGGTGGACGTCCAGGCAAAATATTGGAGTCAAGAAGTTGGCTCATCACAAGGTTTATTGCTTCTGATGCGAGAGACATGCCAGTGGAGGCAGCTCGTATGCTTCTTAATAGTGAGATAACAGATGGCCATGCAAGCACCGTGCAATGCGCATTACACAAGTCTGAAATGTTTTAGAAGCCTTGATTTCAATATCGTCATAAGAAGTGTTGGCTTGAGTTTGGAAAAGTACAAAAAGTGGAAGATTGGAAAAGAGTGATTTGAAGCGATGCAATGAAAGTCTAGACTGGGCTCTGATGAGTATAAATGGGTTTGGAAGACTCAAGAATCTGATGAAGAGCATGCTTAGAATGATTCAAGCAGTGTTGAAAGTCAAAGATGTATTTACAAAATACTAATAAAATAATATAAAATTTTTAATTTTTAGGAGCAAAACAGTAACAGTGCAGTTACATGATGAGAATCTACATAACTAAGCATATGCTAAATACTTGCAAGTCAAACTTATGTATGATATAACAAAAATGATTGTCTATAAAATGAGGGTGGTCTCACATTTAAAGCTGTAGTGGATGGTGAGATATGGATCCTGAAAATCAAAAGTTCAAAACATTGTTACCCTTTTGCTTGTCACTGTATATATATCTACCCATCTAGCAATTGGGGGATGTATACCTATCTATTTACCTTCAGGGGGAATTTACCCACCTACTTACCTACAGGGGGTATATATACCTACCTATCTACAGGAGAACTATATACTTATTTGTCTACATGAGGCCTCTATAGCTACCTACCATGTGCCTATATACCAACCTAATGGGGACCTATATACCCAGCTACTTAATGGGCAGCTATAAACCTACCTACTTAATATTTTTTCCAATAATCTGCAATTTTAGCTGAAAATGTTTAATTTTCGTTGCTGTGCCAGATCACAGGCAGGAGGAGTGCACTCATCCTGCCTGCAGCTTCATTATCGCGACCAGGATCGGTCGTGATAATGAAGGGTTAATTACCCGTGGCCAGAGCTCACTCAGGCCATGGGGGATGTGGCATGATACCAGCGGTGATATACCGTTGGCCTCATGCCGCTATCTTGCGAGCTCCGCTTGTGAGCTCGCTAGATTGCCATGACTGCCCATACATCAATTTGCGGGAACTCCAACCCGACCTGGACGTATGGGTATGTCAAATGTCGGTAAGGGGATAATATATAATGACATACATAAATGTCATCTGCAGGGGTTAGTTCTCACAGAGTAGTTCCCACAGCTTTATGTACATGTCAATCTGATTGTGAGGGCCAAACTTTGACAGACAGACAGCTTTCCTACCGTAAAAGCTATTTAATCCCTAAGATGCCTTGGGCAATATAAACTGCAGCATCTAAGTGGTTTGAGATCCATCAGCAAGCAACAATTGGAGGGTGCCAATGCATTGCCATGATAGTTTAAGGCCGAAAAGTGGATCCATCCCCATCATGGCAATTTATAAGGTGTGGTATCAAGGATTAAAGCATCCCATTTTGAGTAAAAAACATACATAAATTCAGTTTATAAAAAACAGGCTCTTTCTTTGACCCTGCAAGAACTGGCGCTGTGGATAACCATGTTGTGGATAGTGACCTCAGAGTTTCCTGTCGCAAATATCAGATCCTTATGTAGGGTTTTAAGAGTGAAAACTAGGGGGCTCCTCAGACTCTACTCCTTGGCGTGGTTCCATCCAAAAACCATCATGTGACCCAGAAGTTCCACCACCTGTATCTAGTGAGTCGTTACACAAATTTTTCGAGGCAGACTATTATGTATAGAAAATCTTTTATAAAAAATTATTGAAGCTACAATTCTCAGTGCACACCTGGTGTTCAATTATTCACTTGGCTTAAAGTATTGTCTAATGTTTTGTTGTGTCACAGCTATGATAATATTGACTTAATTTATTGTACAATACTTTTATGGATGTTTTCCTATTTACAGTAGTACTAAGAAACAAAATGCAACAGGCTTAGGGAGAAGGAGGCATTGGCTACAAAAAGAAGATGTGAAAGACATAGGAATAATGAGCTCATGAATAATCAGTTCAACTGTGTAATTTAATGTTCTACATATGTACAGAGGGTGAAATAAGCATTAAACATGTTGTCAATTTTCAAAGTAAATATATTTCTAAAGGTGCTATTTCAAATTCACACAGGCAAAAACAAATCAAACCATAGATGTCCATAAATCAAGTTATGTGTAATAATGAGAAATGACACAAGGAAAAAGTATTGAACACATGAAGAAAGAGAGGTAAAAAAAAGCCATGGAAAGTCATGACACCAGCTGAAATCTATCAGTAATTTAATAGCAATCCCGCCAAAAAGTTAAAAATAATATCAGCTGGTTCAACTGATGGTCTATTGAAAGGTGTCTCATTACAATCAAACATGTCAATATATGGATACAAGTGACCCCTCTGCACTGGCCGGGACATATCCTATAACGTATTTACTAATTTTGTCAACAGGCAAACCAAACAGAGCCCGATTCCTGGAAGTAAAGTATCCCATTAAGGCTAAATTCACATGGCTGATTTTGGGACGGATTTCAGTCCGCATTGCGCGCCGTACTGCGTCCGTCCCACAGTTACGTCGTGAATAAGCCGTCTGAACATAGCCTAATACATAACTCTTAGTGATAGTCAAAATAAAATGGAATCCAAACGTAATTAAAATCATGATCCTAAATGCTCCTATTGAACTATCTAACAGTATGTATGTTCAGCAGCAGGCTTGGACTGAAGATAAGGCAAACTGGGCACTTTCCCGGTGGGCTGGGCTGTCTGCTTTCACAGGGGCCGTCCTGCCTATAATTTATTCACTGCACTGCCTGCCCTGGGCAGCTCTCATCAATCTCTGGTGAGGCCCCGCTTCCTCCCTCATGCACAGCTGCGTTCAGCAGAGGAGCACAGGGGCCTGTACTGGGCTGTGATTAGGAGAGTTCCCAGTCACCTGCAGGAAGAGGAGCTACTCACCTGCATCCAGAGGGAGCCATCCTGCATAGAAAGAGCTCAGCAGCCTCTCCAACCTGATAGCAGTGTGACAGGCAGCAGAAGAGGGAAGCCTGTCACACTGCAGCAGCTCACCTTGTCTGCCATCTTCAAGAAGGGTGAGTATAAGAAGATAGTGATTTCTGGTAGGGGCTGTCCCCCCACTTCTTGTGTATGTACTCCCCTCCCCCTTCAGGTGCCCCCCTGCATGTGTGTGTGCTCCCCTCCCCCCTTCAGCTGCCCCCCTGCATGTGTGTGTGCTCTCCTCCCCCCTTCAGCTGCCCCCCTGCATGTGTGTGTGCTCCCCTCCCCCCTTCAGCTGCCCCCCTGCATGTGTGTGTGCTCCCCTTCCCTCTTCAATTGCGCAGCAAAATACGACCCACAATTATGCAGTGTGAACATGCCACTAGGACATCCAGATCAGCTCTGCAATCAGACCTAGGGCTATATTCCCTCTGTAACTGGTGCTAATAATTCAGCCACAATTGTATGGGACATTAGCAAAGAGAAAAAAAATGTGTTGTTAAAATGCCCCCCTAGAGATTTTTTTCTGAACTTATAGGGGGCACAATATAATAAAAATCAATAAAACAGATGAAACCGCCACTTTTAAACCCTTCCTGACAGCCGGTCATAGTAATATTTTTTTCTCCCCATTTTCGAAGAATAGTGTTGAGCCGAATTGTCGGCAAAAGTTAAATTCGGCCCGAACTTTGTGTATTTTGCCGAGCCGAATAGTTTACCGCAAGTTCGGTAAAATTTGGGTTCGGCACAGGAGTTCAGTGCCACTTTCAGCTGCTTCCTCCAATTTTGGCGGCCAGCCAATCAGCGCACAGCACAGAGGGGGAGGGGAGTGGGTCAAAAACGTCACCAGTGAGGGTGTAGGGATCTCATTGGCTGCTAAAATCACATGACCTTCTTATGTGTATGTCACTATATTTACTGTTGAACACCATTTCCACCTTACTCTCTGAATACACTGCTGCCTCTGTGTGCTTGTTTACCAGCAGGCAGAAATACCGTTTAATAGCAATTTTACATAGGAAAAGCTGCTAGTTAGATATATTAGGGTGGGGACACCACTAGCTTAGGGAATCAGAGACATTACTAGTTAGGTAATTTGGTGGTTTTGTATAGATATTCCATATAAAAATTCTAGTTTATAATCTTATTTTCCCATTGCAAAGTACTGGCATTTAAGAGCACTTGATTTACTGTGAGGGTTCTTCCATATGACCCCATTTCACTGCTATGCCATAGAAAAAAATTCTGTTTATAATCCTATTTGCCCATCGCAAAGTAAAGGTATTTAAGACCACTTGATTTCCTGTCGGAGTTCTTCCATATGACCCCATTTCACCGTTATTCTATCAAAAAAAATTCTGTTTATAATTATATTTGTTCATTGCAAAGTACAGGTATTTAAGAGCACTTGATTTGCTGTCAGGGTTCCTCCATAAGACCCAATTTCACCGCTATTCCATAGAAAAAATTATGTTTATAAAAATATTTGCCGTTGCAAAGTATAGGTATTTAAGAGCACTTGATTTGCTGTGAGGATTCTTCCATATCACCCATTTCACAGATATTGCATAGAAAAAATTCTGTTTATAATCTTATTTGCCCGTTGCAAAGTACTGGCATTTAAGAGCACTTAATTTGCTGTCTTTGGAGTACAGCTTCAATAAGAGACTGTGAACAAATCTTGACCTTTTTAATATTTATCTTTTTGAACATGGAGCGAACTAGAAGTGGTAAGCAAGCAAGAAGGGGCGTAGGAAGTGGAGCAAGAGGTACGAGACAAGGTGCTCCTTTCAGTGCTCCGGACAACGCACAAGCGAGCACATCGTCTGTCGCAGGACCGTCAGGCGTTTCATCACTTGGTCGGTTCCCTATGCATCTCATGTAGAGATGGGCGAATCGATTCTAATGAAGTGGAATTTGTTTAGAATTTCAGAACAACTTCGGTTCTGCACGAAGCTGAAGATTATGGTGATTCGCGGGAACGAATCGAGTTTTTAATTGCTAAAATGGCCACAAGCACATGGCGTTACATGGGGAAGAGAATTCTGGGAGGAAGAAAGTAAGACCCTAAATAACATGTGCATTCATCAAGCCAATCAGAGACCGGCGGGCTTCTGTGATGTCACAGCACTATAAGTACGGACGCCATGTTTGCTCCTCACATTGCTCTGGTTGTGCCGTGACATAAGCAGCAGCAGAGATCTCACACAAAGGAAATTGTTTTTAACAGCGATTTGGGGGGGAGGGGGTGAGGCCAGAACTGCCGGTGTCATCTAGGGGCCGTGTGTTGACCACCAACCTAAGGTTTCATCATTCACTAGGTCATCAACCTCATCCCAGATGACATCTGACTACCCCAGCCAAGAGTCAGTGGGTTCGTCGGACACAACCCTTAGTTGGCATGGCCTGGGAACAGCTCAGTGGCTCTCACCTGTCCACAACCCACCTCTGTCCCGTTCGGTTCCCTCAGCCAGAGAACTAGTATGTGGTCTGGGCTCATCGCCACTATACAGCGAGGATGAAAAATTTGAGGACAGTCAGCAGCTACTTGGCAGTGAAGAAGTAGGGCCGACATCCCCTGCTTCTTGCAGTAGGCGGCAAAGTATGGATGTGGAGAGTGGCATGGGAAGTCATGTTGTGAGGGGTCAGCCTCTGCATACCAAGACCGTTGAGAAGGACAGCAGTGAAGATCCAACAATAATCGATGATGATGTAGCCGATCACACTTGGGAGCTGTTTTGCAAACTATTTGTGGGGGTCAGATACGGCTTTAAAGAAGGCAACCTCAAATGCTTTATTTATTTTATTATATGAAGAATAGTGATTGCATAAAACTACAAGAAGATAGTGTGATATTGTATAAACTTTTGTATAATATAGATTATAAAGGGAAGGCACAAATAATATTGGTTACAAAGGCAAAACACGCATAATATGAATTTCAAATACTTACATCACACCTATATATGGGTCAAAGCTTCATCAGGAATCTTATAAGCATCATCTATTGGCATCAGCTGGTAAAAAAACGGGCCAGCGAAGATAGAGAGATATTCCTGAGATCAACACCGTGCACAGGTGCCCCCTTATACAGGTCAAAGTTTCACCAGGAATCTTAACAGCATCATCTATCCATATTAACAGCTGGGAGAAGCGGGCTAGCGAAGATAGAGAGATATTCCTGGGATACTACACTGTGGCGGTGAGGCATCCTTCTGTAGCCCAGAGTTCCAGATACTTCTAACTTCGCAGCAAACTTTCTCAGCTTATATCTTTTTTGAAAACAAGTGCCTGTGTAACCAAGTGTCACGCAAGCTGACAGATCAGTATTTTTCCAGTATAAGATCCCCATTCAGATGGCCAGTCCTTCAGAGATTAACCTGGCCCTGGAAAAATCCATCATTTGATGAAAAACAACCCTTGTCCTAAGCCATGAACACCTGCGTTCTCATGATTTTTCCCTAAACATCGCTGCGTAGTAGTTGTTTACACCAGCACAGAGCTCTGTGGCTACTCAGTACAACGCTCCCACAACAAAGTCATGTGAGAGACCCTGATAACAAACCTCTATGTCAATGTGCACTGTTTCTCACTAACATTTACCAGGAGTTAGGAAATTTACAGCTTAAAGATTTAGCTATTACCATTAGTGATGAGCGATTGTGTCAACTATCGGCATCGGATCGATATTCGATATCGTCAATTGTCATGCCAATATCCGATAGCTGATAATAGATAATCGCCGATGACCATTAAAGTCTATGGGAGAGGAACAACAGCTTCATTCTTACACCCAAACAGGGGAGGAGAAGCTGGAATTAACATCCACAACAGTAAAATGGATACATGCTACATCTTAGGCAAGACAATTAGGCAACAAGAGTCACAGAAAAAAGTTACAGATTATTCACTATCCCTGTCCTGTACCACAGCATGACCCTTAAACCTGCCTGACCCACAAATTAAAAAGTGACAGAAGGCAGTATTACTTGAAACACCACATTTTAGTTGAACTGGACATTGACTATCCCTGTCCTGGACCGCAGCATGACCCCTAAATCTGCATGACCCACAGATTACCAAGTGGTAGAAGGCAGTTATATTTGAAGCAGCATTTTAGTTGAGCTGGACATTGATTATCCATATACTGTAATGCAGCATGACCCAAAAATCCACACAGGTGCCCTTATGGGCCATCAGCAGAAAATTTCGCAATAAGAAATAAACTATATTTAAAAAAAAAAAAACTTTTTCCAATACTGCTGCCGCTAGAGCTACTTGCCATTCTAGTGGTGACATTATTCGACCATGACATTAGAATGTGAAGCAAACGAAACAGATGTCCCCAGTAGGTCAATGAGGCCTGTCTGAAAATCCTGCATTCTACTGTCAAGTGGGTTGAAGGAAATTACTGATCAAGGTGAGTGAGGCTGTAAACGTGGATCACGCAGGTTCAGCTAGCAGGGCCAGAGTAACAGTGGGTGCGGTGAGAGCCAGGGCTGGCATCCGTCATCTATTAACACGC
The DNA here is from genome assembly GCA_025379985.1 of Phyllomedusa bahiana. Lineage (NCBI taxonomy): Eukaryota > Metazoa > Chordata > Amphibia > Anura > Hylidae > Phyllomedusa > Phyllomedusa bahiana. The sequence goes on along the minus strand of JAODAL010006599.1, from coordinate 46,056 downwards.
AGGTTCAGCTAGCAGGGCCGGAGTTACAGTGGGTGCGGTGAGAGCCAGGGCTGGCGTCCGTCATCTATTAACACACAGGTTCAGCTGGCAGGGCCAGAGTTACAGTGGGTGCGGTGAGAGGCAGGGCGGGCGTCCGTCATCTATTAACACGGCAAAAAAGCCCTTATGATGCAGCAATGAAAACAGTTGTGCTGAAGCAGAGTGCGGAAGCAGAAGTTTGAGCTAAGACCTTTGACCGTTCGGCTACTGTTGACAATTGTGAAGAACAAATGCCTGTTAGAAACCACATTTTTTTTCAAAATAGGACCTGTAGCATAGCTGTATTTCACAGCACCATGCCCCCAAAAATTCAAGACACGACCCTTTGGCCACTCTTGACAATTGTGAAGAACAAATGTCTGTTAGAAACCACATTTTTTTCAAAATAGGACCTGTAGCATAGCTGTATTTCACAGCAACATGTCCCCAAAAATTCAAAACACGACCCTTTGGCCTCTCTTGACAATTGTGAAGAACAAATGTCTATTAAAAAACAACATTTTTTATAATATGACCTGTAGTATAGGTGTATTTCACAGCAGCATGACCCAAAAAAATATAAAAATGTCTTCTCAGCCACTGTTAAAAATTGTGAAGGAGAAATGCCACTTAGAAGCCACATTTCTGTTCCAAAAGACCTTGATTATAGCTGTATCTCACAGCACCATGACTCCAAAACCATTGACAGTGCGAAAAATTTTAATGAAGAAGTGAGTAAATGGAATACTTTTTTTCATGAGACCATGTACAATTGGTGTCTTTTACAGTCTCCTAACCACAAAACCAGCCAAATGACCTTTTGGTAACTGAGAATAAAAATTGCAGTAAAGAAATGATCATTTTAAAAAATTTTTTTCAATAAGACCATTTCTGTTTGAAGAGGAATGTGAAGTAGACCGGCAACTTATCGGTGACCTTAGCAATTGGGGCCACAACATCATCAGAGATCCATGCCTGATTCATCTTGATGAAAGTCAAACGATCCACATTATCAGTGGAAAGTCAGATGCGTTTGTCTGTAATGACTCCTCCACTGTGCTGAGGGTCCGCTCAGATATAACGCTGGCTGCTGGGCAGGACAACACCTTTATGGCGGGATTAGCGAGCTCGGGCCATTCATCCATTTTTGATTCCCAGAAGTCGATTGGGTCCGGAACATATCCAAAAACATCGGTGTTGAGATGCAGATAGTCGTGCACCATGATCTTAAGCCGGTCTCTGTGTGTTGTATGTGTGCCCTGCATTACATGCGTTGGTGAGGTGGTAAATAAGGATTGCCAGAGGTCACCCATTAGGCTTCTGCCACAATGCCTGCTGCGGCTACTTGGCACTCTACTGCTGTCACGTTGCTGACGTTGTTCCACCGCGGTATTAGAAGAACGGGAAGCAGACGCAACCGATGTCTCCAGTTGATCAATCAGCACGATCTACAATTCCTGCATTTTACTCTCTATTTGGGTGGGTGGAAGGAAAGTGCTGAGTTTTGCTTTGTACCGGGGATCGAGGAGGGTGGCCACCCAGTAACTGTTGTTCAATTTGATGGCCTTAATATGAGGATTATGTTGGAGGAAATGGAGCATCCAAGCACTCATGTGAGAGATGGAGCCCTAATTTTCCAAGCCTCTGGGTCGAGGGGCACTAGCAAACTAATCGTCCACATCTTCCTCATCCGCCTCAAATCCGTGCCAACCTCTTTCCAAGGCAGGAACATCAGTGACGTCGGTGTCTAGGAATACCTCATCCTCCTCCGCTTCCTCTGGCACAGCTTCAACACAGCCCTGACGTGCCTCAGATGATGCACTTTGAGAGCTGAGGCGCCGCCTTGCACTAGCCCTGGACCCGAATCACTGCCTAATGAAGACCAATAAAGTTGTGAAACTGTCGGGCCTTCTGGTTTCGACAGAGAGAAAGGCTCCATGTCCGCATCTGTGTCCGTCTCCTCCTCCGTCGCTGGTAGGACCTGATGTTTCAGAGTGTCCAACGATCGTTCCAGAACTAAGATCACCACAATGCTCATGCTGACAAGGGCATGGTCCGCACTGACCATTTGGTGGCTTCTTCAAAACTGGCGAGGATGGTGCAGAGCTCGTTAACTTGCCTACACTCTTGGTAGCTCAACACCCCGAGGTCCGCACCGCTGCTTGTCAGGCCATGTGTCACTTCATACTGCGTAATGGCATTGCGCTGATGCCCCAATTGCTGGAGCATGTGGAGGGGGGAAATTTCCGGCTTGTTGCCCTTAAAACAATGAGACGGTTGAGGGGGGAGACCGGTGTTTGCTGCAACGAAAGGGCCTGGCGGTATAAAAGCAGGGTGCAAAAGGGGGGAAATTATGAGTCAAAACCTCGAGCCTTCCTCAGCAGGCAGTCCGGGCCCCGGGTAGCGCTTTAAAAATTTTTCTGGACGTCGGGGGTTTTCATGACGAGTCCCGGGGCAAGGGGATGTGCTCTGGGCCCTTCCGATTTTAAGGGGGGCCCAGGAGATTTGACCATTATGAAACACCACCTTGCGGGCCCAAAAAGGTTCTTTTTTCCTAGCCAGCGCTAAAGTCTCGTTGCCGAAGACCCGTCCACGCCCCCCTTGACTTTTGTGTTGATGGTCTCCAAGACAGTTTTAATTTTTAAACAGGGCCGGGTTTTTTCTTTGGGGGCACGTGTTGCTACCAGGGGGCCCTTTGGGGGGAAAAAACCCCTGCCCCTTTCCCTGCGGTTATGAAGAGCGTGCCCCAAAACCCCTGAGACCCAAACTTTAAAAAAACCCGGGACTTTCCCCCCCAAAACTCCCCCAGTAAACTGTCCTTGTTTATAGCGGCCTTGGCCGGGGTTTACTAGCCCAATGTATGGGGTGGTAAAATTTTAGAAACACGTGGCTGGCCGGGGCGGGGGGGCTTTTCTGGAAAAAATCCCTGTCAGGAATCTGGTTTTGGGGGCGGCAAGGGCCATGATGTGGGGGAAAACCCATCGGGTGTCCCCCAGAGGGGAAAAGGAAACATTTCCAGGGCCCCAAAAGCCGGGAAATTTTCCCGGGAACCATTCAGGTTTTGGGCTTTTGGGGGTTTTTGGGTTTTAAAGTTTTTTCTTCAAAAAAACCTGGTGGGACAGAAGGCTGGCTGCTGGGACTGGGCCAAGCTGTACGGCGTGCAGGTTTTAAAAATGGGGGATGGAAAAGGGGGTAGGGGGGGCTCGGGTGGTTTTGGTGGTATCGGGCGGGGTTTGGGGGCTGAAGGGGCGGCGGTTCCTGATCATGACTTGAGAGACATGGGCAGCTGGGGAAAACGTTGGGGTGGGTGGCGGAGGGGAGGAGGCGGAGCAGGGGGTGTGACAAGGGTTGGAGGCCGGGGATGGTGGGCCTTTTTTAGCCAAGTGTTCCCTCCATTTAAAAACTAATGCATTCGCGCATGTGACTAGACATGCTGGTTTTGGGTTTAAAAAAACCTAAGATTTTTCCCCTCTACTGATGCGTTTAGGCAAAGGCGGCATATTACATCGCTGGGTAAAATCAGGGGCCCTTGTCAAAAAAAGGCTCAGGTTTGGAGATCCTGGCCTTTTTTCAAGGGCCCGATAACCCGAGGCCCCGGTGTTTCCGCTGATTTTTGGCTGGGGAAAAATCTCAGCGGACTTGTGGGGGACCGCCCTCTCCCTTTTTGAGGGGGGAAAACCCTTTACTGCCCATTTCCCCATCGTCTTCCTCCTCGTCCAGGATGAAGCGCTGCAAGAAATTTTCTGCTGAAAAAAGGACCACATTGGATCCGCAGGGGTCGTTCGCATCATCATCAACACAGGTGATTTTCCTTTCCCTTTGGACGTTTTGCACCCAAAGGGCCATAAAAAGCAACAGGAAATGCAAAAAAGGTTGCCAAACCGGGGGGGATTTTTGTGGTTGCCGGTTTCCCTTTTCCCCTCCCCTGAGGCATCCAGCGATTGGGGGTTCAAAGCAGCAAAATTATCCTTTTTGGGCCCTTTTATCTTTTGAAATGCCTTCTGCCCCCAACCCCCTTTTTGTCATCAAAGAGGTCTTCAGTAATGGTTTTCCACAGTGGTGGGTACACAAATTTAAAATTTTTGGGCTCCCCTTCGCTTCATGTTGGACGGTTTGAAATTGATGATGATGACGACTTTTTGTGGCCGTGACTGGGAGGCCGAGGAGGAAAGGGCTGTGGATGCGGTTGTTTTAACCCCATGAAGAACGTTTGGCGACGCTGTTCATTACTGAGTTCAAGGGCCCTGACCCAGAAATGACAGGCCTGACGGTCCTGAACCGCGATCTGTGGCTTGCTTTTTGTTTTCCAGCACTGGAAGGGCACCTTCTCTCATACCCCCCCCTCCATTTTCCTACACCCCTCTTTGCTCGCCCTTTCCCCCCTGAAATTTTTCCCCCATGTTCAGAAAAATAAAAAATTTAAAAAAGGGTTTTGGAAAACGTTTTTGACCCCCCGTCTCTTATTGAAAGATGGCCCAAAAAAACAGCTATTCTTAAATCCCTCTTAAATTTTTTACCCGCCAAAATAGGGTTTTGAAAAAAGAATTGTTTCTATCGAAAAACCTGTGAAATGCGGTTCCCGGGGAAGAAAATGTAAGACAAAATCAACAGTGTTCTTCCTTCAGTCCCAAGGGGTTAAAAAACTTTCCCGAAGGAATAGGAATTTATTGTTTTTTAAACAAACTAATTTTTACAAGTTTTTATCTGCGCCAAACTGGATTCCGGGGGCGCAATAAAATATTTAAAAGTTTCACGGATGAGAAAAATTTGGTTTTTTTTCAGCAAAGGACCAGGGGAAAAAGTTACTAGAAAATTTTTTATCCCAAATTTAAATACAAGGTGGCTTTTGGAAAAAAACTGGGCAGCCCCCAAAATGAAAACAGGTATTTAAAAGTTATCGGAAAAAAAAAGGTGGTTTTTGCACCCAATTTAAATACACCAAAAAGTTACTTGAAAATTTTTTATCCTAATTTTAAATACAAGGTGGGGGTCTTTGAACAAAACTGGGGGGGCACCAAAGGGGAAATTCAGCTACCCTTAAAAAATTCTACGGATAACAAAAAAGGGGTGTTTTGCCCAATGAAATCCCCCAACAGTTATAGAAAATTTTGTTTCCTAAATTTTAAAAACAAGGTGGCTATTTGGAAAAAAAAAATGGGCGGCACCAAAGTGAGATTTCAGCTATTTTAAAAATTTTATGGATAACAAAAAAAATGGTTTTTGCCAACCCAAAGAAATACCCACCAGTTTACTAGAAAAAATTTTTTTATCCTAACGTTAAATTCAAAGGGGGCCCCTTTTAAAAAAAAATGGGGTCAAACCCAAAGGGGAAATACAGCTTTTTTTAAAAATTATACGGACAATAAAAGGTGGTTTTTGCACCCAAAGAAATACCCCCCAAGTTAAAAGAAAATTTTTTTTATCCTAATTTTAAATAAAAGGGGGCTCTTTGAAAAAAAATGGGCCCGCACCAAAGGAAATAAAGCTACTTAAAAGTTATACGGAAAACAAAAAAAGGGGGTTTTTTCCACCCCAAAGAAAAAAAAACCCAAAAGTTTTCTAGAAAAAATTTTTTATCCTAATTAAGCCCAAAGGGGGCTCTTTGAAAAAAACTGGGTGCACCAAAGTGAAATAAAGCTATTTAAAAGTTTAGGATAAAAAAAAAAGGGGGTTTTTGCACCAATGAAATTTCACCAACAGGGTTTCTAGAAATTTCTTTTATCCAAATTTAAGTTTCAAGGTGGCTCTTTTTAAAAAAAAAAACTAGGTTTCATAAATAAAAGGTAAAAAATTTTTCCCCAGGTGCGAGATGTTGGCCAAAAAGGGTAAAAAAATGCCATTTCAATGCAGGTTTAAAGCAGAGTCTGGGCTGACAATATACACCCTCCTTTTTAAAAAACCTGCCTGCCTGTCTGGGGCTGGGTTCATCCCCACCCCACCCCCCCTCCGTGGCGGGACAGCGCTAAAAGGGTTCTTTTAAAGTCTCTTTTCTAAAAAAAGAAAATTTAAAATTTTCTAATCCCCCCATATTTTATTTTTCACAGGGAAAAGCATTTTGTTGTCTGTATGAATTTAAAAAGAAAAAACTGTGTTTTGAGCTGGCTGTATTGAGAGAGGGCCTAGCCCACGTCTTGCTCTAGTGATAGACACTGAAAAAAAATGATACTGAAAAAGGAAAAAGCGTTCTATGCAAAAAAAGGCATGTGATTTTTCCAGCCAATCACAACAATACACATCACAGTCATGACGTTGCACACCCCGTCACCCTGCCCCTATGCTGATTTTCGGGTTTCCAAAATGACAGGAAAAATTTCCGAAAAATGGCGCGATAGTAATAGAATTTTTGCAGATTGTACCTAAAAATCGCTTGATCGGAAAATTTTTGATCAAAAAAAAAACCCTGGGGCCCATTTCAACTTTGTCGATTTTAATCGTCATCCCCACTATTGGTAGCAGAAAATGGTGCTGCAAACAAATTTAATTTTTCTATAAAGCCTTTTTTTTTTATAAAAAAACAAAAAAAACATAACAAAAAATCTTGAAATGTTTATCAAAAAGAAAAGGGAGCAACCCCAGAATAAAGATAACATTTCCATTTTTTATTTCACAGTGAACTCCATAAAAATGAAAACCCCCCCTTAAAAAGGTGCAAATTTTTTTACATTCCCCCCACTGCAAAGATTTACCCTTTTTGGGTTTTCCCAAATTTTTAAATTTATGATATGGTCAAGTTCCCTTAAAAAAGTACATTTCCCGGTCCTGCAAAAAGAAAGGGCCCTTTATGTCAGTAGAGGGAAAAAAAACAAGTTTTGGCTCTTGGAAGGGGGGGAGAAAGAAAAAAAAAATTTTGGCACGAGAAAGATTTTCTTTCCCCAAATTTGGGAAAAGGGGTAATAAACCCTTCTGATGGTGGGTGATCATAATTCAAAATTTGGGTTCCCCTCCAGGGGCAGAAACTGATTGGTGAAGTATTTTAAGTTTTTTGTATTTTTAATTTTCGGCCAAAAAAGCTTCCCAAAATTTCACACTTTTAAATGTATTGATTTTGCACTTTAAAACCACAAACCCCTTTCCCTATTAAAACAGACAATTAGAAAAGGGGCCCCGTATGTTTCTAAAAGGGATTCACAGCCCTTTATACAGTGTCCCGTTTTTTTACTTCAAAATTTGTCTCTCTTTTCCCCTTTTAAAACTGCTATGGATTTTTTTGACGTTTTGCTGCCAAATTTCGTACTTTTTAAAGCCAATCATTGATTTGGGCGCGACGCGGCCCCAAAATAATTTACGCATTTTAAAAAATTGGGGGGGGTGTTGGTTTTAAAAGTGCCCAAAATTTAGGCATATGGGCTGTTCATTATCTATAGAACAGGGTTAAAACAGTTTTTTGGCCGCAAAGCCGGCGAAAAAAATGGTTTTCAGCATAAATTTTTAAGTGTTTGGGCAAAAATTTTTCCTTTTAAAAATTTTTTATTACAGCGACAACATTGGCTGAACATGATTTGGATGACAAAATCAATGTTTTGACTTCGTTATGGAATATGAATTATTGTTTGTGATCCTTATGGCCAGCTTATTCGCGCGCTCTCTCACACGCTATAGTACGTAAAATTTATATTCAGAATATGGACTTGCCATTAACAGCAGACTTCTCCTAAACACAAAATGACCCTCCAAAACATGTTGGCCTGATCTCGCTCCAATGCTAATTCAGTGCAGCACGCCTACAGAGATGTAGATATCACAAATACACGCAACTGCTTTAATTTCTGTTGATTATGTGACGCTGCTGAAGGCCTCCTCTCCCCCCCACCTTCTTACATTCTTGCTAGCTCGCATATCACGAAGAGTGGAAAAAGCTCTTTTAGCAATCCTTTTTACATCCAAGTTTTAAAAGCACGGAGAGCATTCGGCATCAATTTAGATGGAATATGTATACAAGCACCCTTGTTTTCAAAATCCTCCCTTCTCTGTGTATTTCCTTTAATTCTTTGCTTGTAAACATTTTGAAAAGTTAGAAAAACTCTCAGCAATCTACACATACTCACACGCACGCGTGGGGCCTTAAAACATACACCAAACTTTTGTGATTGGTCAAAAGGGACACATGTCTGATTTGTAAATATTATGTTTTCTTGTTTAAATTATCCTTTAATATTTTTAATTTACAGCCTTTGCAGACAATTCACCTAAATAGACACCAATCCGTATTGTCCAAACTGCAGCAAATCACTAAACAGTATATAAATTGTGCTTGACCGCTCACGATTCGCGCAACTAGAGAGATGCTTTTTTTGGGGGACCAATATAGTAAGTTTTTGTGTTGCTAATGTTTATCTAAACAAAAAGGGAACACGCGGCGCTCGCTCTCTCGTAGAGGTGGATTGTCGCGCGATTTTGATCAAAAGTATAGATTGTGCCTTCAAAAGCGAGACACTTTGGGCGACACTCGCGCAGCGCTCGCGCTCTCGGGCTTTCCGCCTGTTTTGAGGCGTATTCTGCGCCTCCAGCAACGAATCCCGGATTGTCGGACTCAGGGATGCCGATGTTAGGCGCAAGCGTTCGCCCATTTCAGCTGCGCCCGCATGAAGGGGCGGGACTCTCGCGGCGACGCACGCGTGTGGGGTGCGGCTGTAGCGCACGCGCGCAGCGGGCGGGACGACGGCGTGCCCCCCTGTATATCTACGAGGAAGGTCCCGTTGGCGAGTCGGCAAAGCGAGGCGCAGTGCAGCGCGGCACGCACGCGCACTCGCCTCCGACAAGCAACCGGGTTTATTTTGCCCGTCTAAATGCTAAGGCAGAGGCACGCAAGGAAGCAGTGATCGGACATGTTAGAGGATCTACATGGAAGATCGATACACATTGACGCTCGGACTAGAAGAGCGGGCACCCCCCCCCCCCCCTCACCCCCCCTCCCCACCCCCCCCCCCCCCCCCCCCCCCCCCCCCCCCCTCCCCCCCCCCCCCCCCCCCCCCCCCCCCCCCCCCCCCCCCCCCCCCCCCCCCCCACCCCCCCCCCCCCCCCCCCCCCCCCCCCCCCTCCCCCCCCCCCCCCCCCACCCCCCCCCCCCACCCCCCCCCCCCCCCCCCCATCCCCCCCCCCCGCCCCCCCCCGCCCCCCCACCCCCCCCCCCCCCCCCACCACCCACTGCAGCACAGGAGTACGCGCTCGCGCACGCGCTCAAATATCGCGCTTTATATAGGCTCGAGCACGATAGTGTCAGCAAAAGATACTGGAACGCTAATAATTAAACATAATTTAAAAAAAAATCACTCACGTGTTCCACTCTCACGCTAGAACGGACTTAACGAATTTGATATTGTAAATTTGCCGGGAAATACAGTGAAATTCCAAATTCTGAAACCTATTGCTCATTGGTGGCACTCGCTCTCTACCCCGGCACAATCTCGCTCTCGCTCGCGAGCGCCCCCCCCCCCCCCCCCCCCCCCCCCCCCCCCGTGGGGCGCAGACAGTGTAACCATTAAATCCTATGGTGGAAGGATTGACCAATCTGAATCCACACGCGCAGCGCAGCTCACGCGCTCATCTCTCGCTCACTCGCGCAAAAAGGTGAAAAAAGTGATTGTCCTGAGCTAGCGGGGGCTTGGCTAGCTGGCCAATCAGAATACGGCAGCAGACAAAGACCCATCGCGCTCGCTGCACACTCATGGAGAAGTTTAGACCAATCAGAATACACGGACGGGACAGTTCAAACTACAGTAAAAATGCATGACAAGAGCTGATTGGTTAAGCTAGCGGGGACTTGGCTAGCCTCAGCCAATCAGAATAGGAGCGACAAGAGACCCGTTCTCACCTATGAAGGGAGTCTTAACCAATCACGCTCTCTAGCGCAGCGGACAAAGTCCCATTATATCCCGCTCTGGCTGCTCTCGCTTTGGCTACACTCTCGCACTCCAACTCAAAGGAGGGACCAGTTTCAAAATACAGTTAAAAAAGACAGACATTCTGCTCGATGATGCTCGAGATAGCGGCGGGTGGGAGGCGCGCGGGGGGCTCTCGCGCGCGCGCATTGCTATCCCAGCCAATCCAAAGCGCAAGCTACTTCCTCCCCTCGCTCGCTCGCGCACTATGGAGAGATGGGCGCTCATGAAATCTCGCGCAGCAGCACTCGCACGCCAGTGCGCATGACGTGTTAATAAAAAACATTATTTTTATTAAATGTTAAAACATTTATCAGATGCTCTCTCGCTCGTACGCAACCCTTCTTTACAAATAAAGCCAGCGCGCAAATTCCACACGAACAATCGGTAGTCGCAGAGACCGGCCGCTACATAGGGCGCTCTCGCGCGCCACTCAATAGAGAGAATAGCCGGGAAAATACAGTATTCCTCTCTCTCGCGCGCGCTTAAGCTATTCTCACGTGCGCGCGCATAAACGCTCTCGCCCAATCAGAATAGGAGCGACAATGTCCCCATTATAACCATATGGAGGAGAATTGACCAATAGACATAGGAGCGACAATGTCCATTATATCCTTGGAGAAAAATTTAACCTATCCATCTCGCACTCTTCGCGCCATCGGGATCAATCGCGCGCTCTTAACGCTCACAGTTAAAAATGCGAAATGAGCGCGCTCGCGCGGTTGAAAGCGGTGGGGGCTTCTCCAGCTTAGCAATCAGTGCGCGTGTAACGCTTTCATACGCATTTCTATGGGCGAAAAGCTTCTCGGCCTGGTAGCCGCAGCTCTGTGATTGGCTAAGTTAATAAGAGGCGACGTTCTTTCGCTCACACTCTCGCGCGCGAGAGCGAGCCGACGCTCCTATGGTGTTTTCTAATGCAATCTGTAATAAATCTGAACACGCTCGCGCGCTCACCCACACGCTCTCTCGCACTAAATTTTAACACTACAGAAGTTGTACCGCTCGCGCGCACGAATATAAAACGAAGGATAATATGGGAGTAACGAAAAAACGCTCGCGCTCTCTCGCTCTCATAAAATCATGTCTCGCTCGCGCGCACGCGCGCTCGCGCTTGTTGCCAACCATAACTATTGATCCTCTTGGCTAACGCTCTCTCTCGCTCTTCGCTCTAACGCTCTCTATCTCTGATTTTATTGAATTAATATTTTTTTTTCCGCTCCGACCACCCACTCCATATCTAATTATGCACGCTTTATATAAACCAATGGAGACAACTTATGTAGTGTTATAATTTGATTTAGGCACGACTCGCGCTACAGGTCGCGCGCTCGCGCTCACGCCGCTCCGCCTGAATTAGAAAACCCATAGGAGCGTCGCCATATCGCTCTTCTCCATTGGTCCAAATAAACGGACGCCCTCTTTAACTTAGCCATCACAGAGCTCGCGATCAGAATTTCTCGCGCGCACACACATCGCTGCAACTCTATGAGAAGAAAGAGCTCCGCGGCTCATGATTGGCTAAGTGGACGAGCCCCCGCCAGCTCTCAACTACACTATCGCAGCTCGTTTCTGCCATTTTTACTGTATTTTGCAACTGTCCAGCCTTTGTATATGATTTGGTCAATTTTCTCCTCGCTCGCGCTCCGCTCGCTCATGGGACATTGTGCGGCTCCTATGCTGATTAGTCAATTCTCCTCCATAGCGTTTTTATATTAGACGCTCTGGGCCAAATCCGATTCTACCGAGTGGAATTCGTTTCGAATTTCAGGAAAACACGCGCACGCGCGCTCGTATGAATCGGAACTTTGGGGTGCTCGCTCGCACGGGACCGAAGTGTGCTTTTCATTGCATAAAATGGCTCGCACGAGCACCATGGCGTTTACATGGGGCCAAAGCACTCTAGGGAGGAAGAAGGGCATAGTCCCTGCATGACATGTGCATCGCTCGATGAAGCCAATTCAGAGACCGGGGGACTTCACGGCGCGCGCTCACGCTCACCGCACTCACGCTCTATAAGACGAGCGCGCCGCTGGGAGCTCACACTCCTCTTCAACTGTACTGACAGGGAAGGTGCTGAGGGGGGCTGGGGATGCGGGTTGATATCGCTTTCTGATAGAACTGATTTTTACACAGCGATTTTTGTGGGGTGTATCAGCTTGTCTCATGAGGACTGTTCTCTGATATGTTCTTTTCTGATTTTTTGGGGCTATTGGATCTGACAATCCAGTGTGCGTACCCACTGCAGCCTGTTATACATTCAATATCCAAGTGGGATCTAAGCCAGTTCCTGCTTGTATTCATTTTAAAGAAACAGCTGTTTTTTACAATACAAATTACCACTTCATTTTTGGCTGCCCTCAATTCTTATTGAGCGCCAATTTTACATACGGGGTTTATAAGCGTTGTTTATGCTGGGTGCTGACAAACAATAAACCGTCTTTTTAAAACGCCAAATGTTATATATTTTTTTTGGTTGCCTAAATTCACAAGCAAGGTTAATTACAATATTATTCTTGTTGTGTGGCGTAGTAAATACGATTGTAACACGATACAAGTACTAGTTTGTGGTGGCTCAATTCTATTGCGCAATTTACCCTCCAGCGGGTTAATTAAGCCGTTGTTTTGCTGGTTTGCTGAAAAAAATAAACCGTCTTTTTCAACGCAAAATATATATATTTTTTTTTGGTAGACTAATTCACGAGAAAGGTTAATTACAATTTTTCGCTGTAGTGTGGTATGTAGAAAATACGCCATTGTTTCTATCACGCTACAAAGATACTAGTTGTGGTGGCTCAATTATATTGCCCGCAATTTACATCAGGGGTTATTAAGCGTTGTTTTGCTGGTGTGCTGGACAAAAATAAACCGTCTTTTTCACACGACAAATACTATATATTTTTCTTTGCGTAGCTAAATTCACAAGCAAAGGTTAATACAATTTTTTCTCTCTGTTGGTGTGGAGTAGAAAATACACTAAGTGTAACACGCCTACAAAGCTAATAGTTTGTGGTGGCCTCATTTCTTTTGCTGCAAGTTACATCCAGGGGTTATTAAGCGTTGTTTTGCCTGCCTGTGCTGACAAAAATAATACCGTCTTTTTCAACGCCACAATATATATATTTTTTTTTGGTTAGCCTAATTCACAAGCCAAAGGTTAATTACTATTTTATCTCTTGTTGTGTGGCGTAGATAATTAGCGCCATTGTAACACGACTACAAATCTACTAGTTTTGTGGTGGCTCAATTCTATTGCATAATTTACATCCAGGGGTTAATTAAGCGTTGTTTTGCTGGTGTGTGACCAAAAATAAACAGTCTTTTTCAACGCCATATATATATATTTTTTTTGGTAGATATTTCACAAGCAAAGGCTTAATTACAAATTTGTATCTCTTGTTGTGGTGGCGTAGAATAATACACCATTGTAACACTGCTACAAAGCTACTAGTCTTTTGGTGGGTCAATTCTATTGCGCAAATTTAATCACAGGGGTTAATTAAGCGTTGTTTTGACTGCTGTGCTGTTTCTCCCCCCCTGCTTTTATTTTAACAAAATTTAAACCGTCCTTTTTCATCGCCAAATATAGATATATTTTTTTGGTAGCCTAATTCACAAGCAAAGGTTAAATTATAATTTTATCTCTTGTTGTGTGGAAGTAGAAAATACGCCATTGTACACGCCCTACAAAGCTACTAGTTTGTGTTGGCTCAATTCTATTGCGACAATTTACATCCAGGGGTTAATTAAGCGTTGTTTTGCTGCTGTGATGACAAAATAACCGTTCTTTTTCAACGCCAAAGTATATATATTTTTTTTGGTAGCCTAATTCACAAGCAAAGGTTTAATTACAATTTTATCTCTTGTTGTGTGGCGTAGAAAATACGCCATTGTATACACGCCTACAAAGCTACTCGTTTGGGGTGCCTCAATTCTATTGCGCAATTTACATCCAGGGGTTAATTAAGCGTTGTTTTGCTGGTGCTGCTGACAAAAATAAACGTCTTTTTCAACGCAAATATCATATATTTTTTTTTGGTCAGCCTAATTCACCAGCAAAAAGTTAATTACATTTTATCTCTTGTTGTGTGGCGTAGAAAATAACACCATTTCTAACACGCTACCAAAGCTCTAGTTTGTGGTGGACCCTCATATTCTTTTGCGCCCAAATTTTACATCCAGGGCGTTAAATTAAGCGTTCGTTTTGCTGCTGTTGCTGACGAAAATAAACAGTCTTTTTCAACACCGGAAATATATACATTTTTCTTGTAGCATAATTCACAAGCGAATGTTAATTGAAGCATGTTTGATGCTTTTCATTTAGTACTAACAACACACAGTGCTTGTTAACGACAAATAAAGTAAATTCTTTCCTGGCCATTTGTGGGCGCACATTTTATCAAGGGGTTACCCAAGTTGTAACTGGGTTCATTTGGAGTCAAAACCAGGGTGTATATTTATCATATACAGAAGCTTCATCAAACAGTGTCTGTACATTTATAGAACAAACAGTATGTCAGACAGAGAGGTGGCAGGGCTCTGCAACTGCCGAGTGGCAGTGGGCACAAACTATTTCTGAAACGGGCCCAGGTCGCAGACACAGCAAGGGGACGTCGCAGCAGGGGTCACTCGGTGAGGCCACAAAATGCCGCTGTCATCTAGCGGAAGATGTGTTGTTCAGCCAACCCCAAGGGTTCTTGATTGGTTGACTAGGTCATCTCTTCCTTTATACTCCAATGACATCTGAAACCCCAGCCCAAGAGTCGGTCGGGTTCCTAAGACAACACAACACTTAGTTGGCATGGCCACGGGAGGGGTCAGCGGCCCTCACCTGATCATCAGCCCGCCTCTGTCCCATCAGTTCCCTCAGCAGGGATTACTATGTGGTCTGGCTCCATGCGCCACTATATAGCGAGGATGAACAATTTGAGGAGGGCAGTCAGACTGTAATTGGCAGCGAAGAAATGCGGGCCAATATCACCAGCTTTCTTGCCAGTAGGGACCGGCAAAGTATGATGTGGAGGTGGCATGGGAGGTCATGTGGTGAAGGGTCAGCTCGGCTTTACCATAGACCGGTGATGAGGACAGTAGTGACGATTTGAAACACAAATAGATGATGATGTAGCGACCGCCACTTGGGACCGGGTGAAGAAGGGCTTCATCTTCGTCAGGAGAAAGGGCGTCAGCTTGCGCGTCAGGCCCAGCCGGGCAGCCAGCAAGTGGGTTGTGTGGCCGTGAGTCTAGCAGGGTAGCAGCCCAGTGTGAGGTCGGGAGCCCAAGCGGCCACGGGGTAGAAAAAACGCCTTCGCAGGTCCAAGACAGTTAGGGCACAGGGGCTCAGCGAGGCAGCCGGCGGACTAGTTGTCAATCAGTGCGTGGAGCCGTTGGCGGTAAATCAGCTACTCGGCGGTGTGGCAGTTCTTTGCTAAGACACCGGAGGAGCGAATATGGGTATATGTTAGAATCTGTGCGGCAGAAAGTGAAGCGTGGCCAGGGGAGCGAACGTTGGCACCAACGGCCTGCCTGTCAACACATGCAGCGTCACCATCCGGTGGCCTGGGAGAAACGTGGCCTCAGATGTGGTGGTCCATCCTGCCGCTGACAGCAGCAGGCAGCGGACCAGTGGACCACGCATGCCATTTCAGCCAGTCAAGGCCCTCCACCACCTCTGCCGCAAGGCAGCTGTTTCTCTTTGTCATACTATCCCGGTCCAGATGCTCCTGCTCCTCGCTACTCATGGACGCAGCAGTCGTTCAGAGAGGCGATTGCCTAGAGACAACTGTATGCGTCCAACCATCCTAAGGTAGCAGCAGCCTGACAGCCCCCCCCCCCCACCCCCCTGGCCTCCTGTCCAAGTTGTTGGGTACTGCAGTAACCCTCCCTTTCCAAACTGGTGAGAATCTGCACAACATTCAGAGAAATAATGGCTTGTGCCGAGACCGAGATGGAGAGTTCCAAGCCGGAATTACTTCCAAAAAAGCAGTACCAGACCTTAATGTAAATATGTAGAACTGTATGTGGGTCAGTCCTTGAGCTTATCGCGTTTGTATTCCAAGGTACCACGGCAGCGCGGACGTCTGGAGCTGCTAACTTCGGTCAGGGCCAGTTCATGTCCTATACGGCCCACTGGGTGAATGTGCGGGGGGGGGGGGTGGGATTCTCTGCCCCAGGCTCACCAAACACTTGGACAGGAGAGCCGCCTTTCTCCTCACACGTTGTCAAACTGCCTGCCCTCCTGCGCAACTGTCCGCCTCCTCCTCTCCACCTCCACCACCATATCAGACTCCAATAGCTACTGATACATCATACACATGTGTAGGCACAGCGGTGTCCGCAGTTCTACACCTAGCTTGACCTCGGCGAACGAAGTCACATCAGGGGAGAACTGCTCCGCGTTCATGCAGCCAAGAAATCGATGTGTGGCTTCTCCGCCGCCAATGCCCCAAATAGGAACCATGGTGTGGGGCAATGGGAGGAATGGTGTCCGCGCTGCACCGAGGAGGGATGGGTCCCATGCGCCCTGCATGGCGCTCGTGTTCAATCTGGTTGTAAAAAGGTTCCTGAAGTCTTCCCCGAATCTTCAGAACATTCTGAAAATGGCCAGGAAAACTGTGCATGCTTTATCCCATTCGTACAAAGCCAGGAACACCCTCCTCGAGTTGCCCAGCGGCAGATCTGGCCTCCCCAACAGCCTTGATATGGTGATGTTTCCACCCGCTGGAATTCCAGCCTGCCACATGTGGACCGACTGTCATGAACAGTGAAAGGCCTTTAACGATCTTTATGATGATCCAGGCAGACAGACGTACTCCCCTGTGCTAACTTTGATGTCAGCCAGTGGACAGCTCATGCGTGACACCTGCCCGTTTGTTGAGGCTCATTCGAGGAGGCCACGTTATTTGTCTCAGTCGCCAGGACTACGGGGTTGAATAATCGTATTCCAATGCTTCACTGTCCTGGAAAACAGATGCTGCAAAATCTGTCTGGGCAGCGGGACTGGAGATGTGGCGACTACTTTTCGTGGCCACATGAGTACGGTGGTAGGAGTGTTTTTAAATGGAGAGGAGAGGAGGAGGAGGAAATGGGAGCAGAAGACATTGTCTGGTGAAATGAGGGGTTTTTCTAACCAGGGTGACAAGAGAGGAGGTGCAGGTAGTTGCTGGTGGAGGTGGCTTGGAGATGTGGAACGTCGAGGCTGATGACTCCAATGCACCGTGGCCCAGCGATACAGTGGAAATGGAGGCTGGGTGCCCCTCGGTGTCACTTGTGATGATGTCCCGCAGTCATGCGTTTGTGCCTGGATTGGGTACTGTGCGAATAGTCAGCATCCGGCAGAGGGATGACTTCTGGCTCTCCACCCTATTGGGACCCTCGACTACCCGCAGTCCAAATTGGGAGCCTTTTTCCCAGATATTGAGAGGCGAAGACAAACTCATATATAGAGGAAATCCTCCGTAATCAGTTGGACGCCTGCTATGTGCGGACATCGTTCCCTCCTCTGACAGGTCTGAACGGGGGGTTTCCTCAGCGCCAAATCACGTACGTTACTGCCGCCGGGCGTGCTGGGGGAAGGTGGGAGGCGTAGGAGCAGTATACAAGCTCCTTCTAGCGTAACCTAATGTCTGAGAGTCAATCTAATGAGCAGCTTCCTTCCACCCGCTTGTGAGGACGTGGCCAGTCACCAGCCAGCTGCAGCAGCAGGACTTGGAGCATTACTGAACCAACAGGTTGTGGTCCTACTTGGACAGCAATCTGCCACACCTGTTAGAAGACCGCCTGGAATACTGGGCAGCCAAAATGGATGTGTGGCACGCAATCTTGCCGAGTTTGCAGATGGAGAACAGCCTGTCCTGACACCGGCTGTAGTGTGGACATCAGAGCGGGTGTTCAGTGCGGCGGGGGCCATCGTTACCCAAGGAGAACCGCTTGATCCACGGGAAATGTTGAACTGACTGACCTTTGCAAGATGATTTCAGGCGTGGATCGGCCAGGGATTTCCACACACCAATGCCTTAGGCGTCAGTCTGGGTTCAAAGCTCCTGCCTCAGCCATATTTCTGATGCCGCACACTACGCCTGATGCCACATAATTGCGATAGTTTCTCCATCTGACCTACCACCGTCTTTTACCAGGGCACTGGTATTGCCCACCTACCTAAACACTCTGTCATTGTGCAACATATGTGCTCATGCTGTTTTACTGCTGCTGTTGTGTTGCTGTGATGCCGTGACATCCAATGAGTACATTGTGCCACTCTGCCGGCCTGGTTCTGTTTTGCCACCTCAGAATGTCATTGTGCAACTCTCTGACCTCATGTGTTGCTCCTGTCATCACCTCCACTCTCTGTCATTTTGCCACTGCACTGACCTCCATGCTGCTGCCGCCGTGTCTCCACTCTCAGTCATAGTGCCGCTCTGTGGCCTCAAATATTTTGCCACCTGCAGAATGTCTCATTGTTGCACTCTCTGGACTCATGCTGCTGCTGATTTCTTTCCCCTCTTGACTCTGTCGTGCCCTCAACACTGTGTATTAGTGCCACTGTCTGACCATCATGCTGCCTTGCGTGGCTGTGCAGTGCCCTCCAACACTGTGGCTCCTACTCCTGTTTTCTGCCAACCCCAGTAATTTGTCATTGTGCCAAATGTCTGACCTATGCTGCTTGATGTGGCTGCTGCCGTGCCTCCAAATGTGTCATTGTGCCATCTGTCTGAACCTTATGACTGATGCTGTTGCTCCTGCCGTGCCCTCCACAACTGTGTCATATGTACCACTCTGTGGCCTACTCCTTTTTTGCCAGCTCCAGAATTGTCATTGCTGCCACTGCTGACCTCATGTGCTGCAACTGTGACCATCCACACTGTGTCATTGTGCACAACTCTGCTGTGGTATTGTTTTGCCACGTCCAGAATAGTCATCTGTTGCCAGACTGTCTGACCTCATGACTGCTGTGGCTGCCGCCGCACCTCCCACACTCTGTCACTAATGTTGCATTCTGAGCTCCAGTTTGTTTTTTTCCAGCCTTTTGCTGCCATGACTTTATCAGGCTACGTACCTGATCTTCAGTTTTTTGCGTCAGTTTTGCACCCACTAAGTGCCCAGGGACATTTTATAGTGAAGCGATTCTAAAGCGCGCGGAGTCATGTGGTGTCATTACTAAAACACAACATTGTATGAAGACCAAACCACGCTCCCTCTGCCGATATTTAAGCTTGGCACAACGTTTACAGCAAAACCCCCCCCCCCCCCCCCCCCCCCCCCCACCCCCCCCCCCCCCCACCCCCCACTGCAGGCTTCTGGGCAGCCTGGAAATAGCTGTTTTTTAACGTGATTCGTGCCGTGATTCGTGATTTGCTCGGAAAAATATCGGCGAGTGAAAGCCAGAAACAGGAATTTTGAGAAATTCGCCCATCTCTAGTTATAATCGGGACATTGGCGCCTCCTTACTGATTGGCTGGTTTATGTCGACCAATGAGATAGCTTAATACAATTTGAATTACTGTATTCCGCAATTCATCTCTATTGCCAATTCCCTATTCGTAGGCAGCATTGCGTCTCAGGGTCAAACGTGTTTGTTTGTATTTTAACTGCTTTATTTGCTGAAGAAGGGTTATGCTACTTTATCTGATAATGTTGTACATTTAATAAAAATATTTTTTTTTATTATTACATTCATGCCGCACGGCGTCTGGAGCGCCGCAGATTTCAGGAGCCCATCGTCTACCATTAGACTATATTGGGAGAAGTAGCTTCGCTTCTGTTGGCCTGGATAGCCAAGCCCCCCGCTAGCTCTGCAATAAGCTTTTTCTGTCTTTTTACTTGTATTTTGAACTGTCCAGCCTTTGATTTTGATTGCGTCCACAATAACTTCTCCAATAGGATAGACCATAGGGACTTTGTCGCATCATTTTCTGATGATTGGTTAATACTCCTTCAATAGGTTAGAACTGCGGCCACTGTAGCCTCCTATTCTTGATTGGTCCAAACTTCTCCATAGGATTTAATGGGACTTGTCGCTCCTATTCTGATTTGGTTAATACTCCTCATAGGTTAGAATGGGCCACTGTCAGCTCCTATTCTGATTGGTCCAAACTTCTCAATAGGATATACATGGGTCTTTGTCGACTCATATTCTTGATTGGCTGGCTTTTGGCGACCAATGAGATTAGCTTCCTACATCAATTTGAATTACTGTATCTTCCCGGCTAATTCTCTATTTTGACGAAATTCCTTATGTTGCCGCCGGTCTCGGCGAAAAGCGTTGCTTCGGGTTTTAATTGATTTTGGTTTATAAAAGCAGTTCGGCTCTTATCTGATAATGTTTTAAATTAATAAAAATAATTTTTCTTATTCATACTCCATGCGCCACGGCACTGAGACGACGAGATTGCATTACGCCCTTTCTCCATAGACTATAATGCGAGAAGTAGCTCGCGCTTGATTGGCCTGGGATAGTCAAGCCCACCAACTAGCTCAGCCCAAATTCAGCTCCTTTTCTGTCTTTTTACTCGCTATTTTGCATTTATCCCGCCATGGATTCTGCTTGGTCTAAATTCTCCATAGACTAGAATGGGTCTTTGTCACTCCTATTCTGATTGGTCAATAATTCTCCATAGGTTTTAATGGGTCTCTGTCGCTCCTATTCTGATTGGCTGCGCTAGCCGCGCCCCCGCTAGCTCAGCCACTCACCTCCTTTCAGCCTTTGTACCGGATTTTGAACTAGCCCGCCATGGATTCTGATTGGTCTAAACTTCTCCATAGGCTAGAATGTTTCTCTGTCGCTCCTATTCTGATTGGCTGAGCTAGCCAAGTCCCCAGTAGCTTAACCAATCAGCTCTTTTCAGCATTTTTACTGTATTTTGAACTATCCCGCCGTGGATTCTGATTGATCTAAACTTCCCCATAGGTTTTAATGGTTCACTGTCGCTCCTGTTTTGATTGGCCGGTTTATGCCGACCGATCAGAATAGCTTTCTGAATTTGAATTACTGTATTTCCCGTCAATTTCCGAACTGCGCCTAACACACTGGCGAGGCGCGGCGGACTTTACATGCTATGTATGAGCGCGCCCCGGCCCCGACATAAATCAGGCGCAGAGTCCGCCGGAAAACTGGCGGAAAGGTGCACCCCGACCCGGCGAGATTCATACATGTCGCCCTTTGTTGTTATGTTAGACAGAAAATGCAGCATAGTTAGTCCTACAATTACACATGCCTCAGGGTATGTTAACAAGGAGTATTTGCAGGTTGTAATTCAGCACATAATTGCATCGAAATACACCCCACAAATACAGTAAAAGGATTGTTAGTAGTAAAAGCTTTTTTAACGATCGTATTTCTCGGTGTGGAATGTTCACCTGTAAAAAGAAATGAAGTCACTTCTTTCTGTCAATTACTTGAAAAGAAATAGAAAGCTATGTGAAGCAGTGAGCTGCCTCACTTCCTTTCAACAGCACTAATGAAGGAGTATTGCGGCACATACATGTACGCACCGCAATACGCTGTATGAACACACCCTTACAGTTTAGTATATGTGCCCAGTTTGTCTAAATATTGTTTGTGCCTTTACTAGTGCATCTGCTGCATCACTATAGGGGGAATTGTATTAACTGAGCAAACTATTAAAGGAAATAAACACTTACAAGGGAGAACTGGGTATCCAATTTTGGTCTAAGACCAAGAAATCACAAGAGTTTCGTTTAATGAGAGCTTTCTATATTCAACTATTAAACCCTTCTCGCCACAGCCAATTTTTTTTCATCTTGTTCATTTTCCCCTCCTCACCTTCCATAGACATATGAGGGCTGTTATTTTGCGAGACAAGATGTATTTTCGAATGGTGTCATTCACCATAGCTTAGAGTATACTGCGACACCGCAAAAAAAAATTATAGGTGGGGCAAAATGTGAAAAAAAAAAACGTACTTGTGCCTTGTTTTGGGGGTTTTGCTTATACAGCATTTACTCTTTAGTATAAATGATGCATTATCTGTATTCTACAGGTTGATATAAATCTGGCAATACAAAATAAGTAGGGTTTTCATTATGATTTAAGTACCGTAATAAAAAAAAAATCAAAAACATTTTCTATTTCTTAGTGCCATCTTCTGCGACCAATAACTCTTATATTTTATGTATGGCCCTAGTACACTTTTTGACCACAAGTCTCAGAATGGAGCACCTTCTGGACTCTGGAGTCTCATTTTCATTAGGATTTTCTTTATGCACCATTACAGGTTTGTCTAACACTCTAACGTTCTAAAACTTAATAAACACCCCTAAAAAGATGTCAATTTGAAAACTGCACCGCTTAAGGTATGTATCCAGTTTTGTAGTGAGTATTTTGACCCCACAGGTGTTTCACAGGTGTTTTAGCCTTGGGCCAAACAAATTAAATTTTTCCTAATTATGTACAGGTTTAGCAAAACATTTTTGATTTTCACAAGGACTGTTGGTGAAACACCTCCTTAAAATGTATTATGCAAATGCTTCCAAGTTTGGCAATAGGGTGTAAACTGCTGTTTGGCAGGGCATAAAAGGGAGGGAGCGCTATTCGTCTTTTGGAATGCAGATTTTAGTGGGGGTCATGTCGCAGTTGCAAAGCCTCCAAAGTACCAGAACATGTAAAACCATTCAGATGTCACCCGATTTTGGTTTTAAAACCCCTCAAGGAACTCTATCTAGGGGTGTATTGTGCATTTTGGGCCCACAGGTGTTTCACAGTTTTGTTTTGTTTTTTTGCTTTGGGCTGTGAAAGTTAAATAAACACCTGCAATTCCATTATTGTTTTTTAAGTTTCCCTTTTACAGCGTTCGCCATGCGAATTAAATGAAAGGATAACTTTATTGTGCAGGTCAGTACACAATAGAAATGTGTTTGTAAAAATTGCGTTTTTATATTGTCAAAATTTGACAGTGACAATTTTTTATTTTTCTGTATATGTAGCTGATTAAAGGTCTATTTTTTGCAGGATGAGCTAACGTTTTTATGTGTACCGTTTTGGGGTTCATATGATTCTTTGGTCGCTTTTTGTCAAGGTTTTTGGAAGGTAGAATAAACAAAATACAACAATCCTGGCAGTGTTTTTTTATTTTTATTTTTCACACACCGCCTCATGCTACCTCAAAGTTTGAAAGCAATGACAAAATACCAAAGTAACCAAAAATGTGCACAACAGCAGGAGAAATTAATTCAAAATCAATGTTGATTCATAACTGGACAGGTTGATTTTACAGAAGTGTGACTGACTTCGAGTTACATTGTTGTAATGGTTCGGTGGGTTTGCTGGACCACCGCAAGCGATGATAGTTAAGCCACGCCAGGGAATGGAGTCTAAGTAGCCCCCGGTATTCACCAGAGCCTGCCGCAAAGCAGGATGGACTTGCTGCGGCGTGAGGCTACCAGGTCGCTACCCCTGACGTGACTTGCTTGCGATGGCGGCCAGGGTAATGCATGGTACAGAATCGTAATTCGGAGGCGTAGCCGGGGACAGGCAGAAGGTCAGGGCAGGCGGCAGAGGTTCGTGGTCAGAGACGGGCAGAAGGTCACGGCAGGCAGCAAACAGGCAAGGTCAGGAAACATAGCGGAACGGACTGGTACACGGGTAATCAGACAGGACTTCCAACACTCTTAGACTCACTAACGCACACCAACAAACTGGCAGAGAGTGCTGGGGGCGTATTCCTTATATAGGACCAGCGGCCATCAATAACTAATTAATGGTGCGCTGGCCCTTTAAATCCAGACCAGCCGTCGCGCGCCCTAAGCAGCGGGTACGCACGCGGCGGCCGCGACAGGCAAGAACGGCGTTCACAGGAGCATGGACGGGTAAGAGAACTGGCGCCAGGGACTGAGCAGCGGGGGCATGGATGCGGGGAGCCGAAGCACCCGCGCCAGCCCCCATGACAATTGTGTTGTTTAAGTGTTCCCTTTAATTTTTTTATTAGTAGTTTAAATGGGGGTTTCCATAGACCTTAATGGTATATTGATAGAGTAAGCCAGCGAAGTCTGATATGTGCAGCCCTAGAAAGTGTCAGCTCAGAATAAAGATGCGCTTTAAATGGGTTTCTTTCACCATGCAGTTTCACAATCGCAGCCAGCTTTTCTTTCACTCTACCTATGTCAGACTGTGGGTGGTTCTATAGCAGTTATTAGCATATTTAGCGTCTCTAACTAGCTGAGACATTACACAGAGCAGTTCAGGAGATCTGATCTTTAGTTAATACAGCTACATTTGCTGTGAGGAGTAAAAATAGTTGCTTAGCCGTAAACAAAAGCTAATCATGTTAGAGATAATTAGACTACTAGATGTGAGCTCTATGTGCATGGTGACATCACTCCCTGCTCCCTGATCTCCTGTCTAATATAATTGCAGAGTTATGGTAAGGTAGCCATAGAAACCTACTGTATGTGCACTCAGAGCAGATACAACCTCTCTTATCTCCTGTGGAAATTAAAATCAAAAGTCAAATGTATTTTTAAAAAATTCTTTAATTACCTGTTCCTACTTAAAAGTTAATCTTTGTAGTGAGAAAACTTCTTTAAGCATGACTCTGCATTCTGTTCTATGGTAGTTGTGAGTACAGGTCAGCAGTATGTTTGGCTGTATTCGGAACTCCCGTAGAGCACAAGCCTGATCTCCTCTCCATTCTGAGTTGACACCTTCAGGGGCCTGTTGCCGAAATAGGTGCAGATCCTATAGGTGGGATCTGCACCTATCATACTTGATGGCACATGGCATACTGGATGACATATCCTATATATATTCTATCAAAGTATATGGTGCCATAAATCCTTTTTTATTAGAGATTATTATTAGTATTTATTTTAAAGCGCCATTAATTCCAGGATGCTGTACATTAAAATGGGGGATTACATTCATAACATGAGACCAAACAATGTACAGTGGTAACACTAAATGACTAACAACTGGGACACAGGGAAAGTTAACCCTGCCTGAGAAGGCTTACAATCTACAGATATACTGGCAGCATGGATGTATTGAGTAGCAAAATGTATTAAGGCTTAAAGGGGTTGTCTCATCTCAAAGTTTCATAGAATGTGTGAAGGAAATAATGCTGCTTTGCTCTGTCACTTCCTGGTCAAGCTGTCTTTAATTAGCATATAAGCGCTGTGTATTCAGACCTCCCTGTTTATCAGTCTAGATTAAATAAATTACCTTCTCTAAGGTCCAGAGAAGCTTCTGAGCTAATGTAAATAGTAGAGTAATTAGTCTTTTGTCTGAAAGATGAGATAAAACACAAGCTTTCACAAGGCCCTGACCTGTGTGATGACATCACTCCCTGCTATCAGATAGAACAAACAGCAGGGGGTGGGGGGGAGAAGTACTGTCACGGGGGTCGCGGGCTCCGCTGCCCCCCCCGCGGCCGTCACCCTGCTCGCAGGGTCCGCGCGTCGGCTGCGGCCCCGCGACCACCCCGCTCCTGTCCCGAGCCCGGCGCCGCTTCCCTTACCCCTTCTCGCTCCAGTGAACGCTGTCCCCGCCTGTCCCGGCCGCCGGGCGCGTGCCCTGTGCTTTAGGCGCCGGCTTCTCTAGATTTAAAGGGCCAGTGCCCCGATAATTGGTCAATTGTCGGGTGCTGGTTCTATTTAAGTGATACGCCCCCAGCACTTCCTGCCAGTTCGTTGGTGTGCTTACCGTTTGTTTAGAGTGTATCGTAGTCCTGTTCTGATTACCCATGTACCAGACCGCCTGCTTACGTTTCCTGACCTTGCCTGTCTGCCGCCTGCCCTGACCTCCTGCCTGTCCCCGACTACGCCTTTGGATTACGATTCTGTACCACCTGTACCCCGAAGCCATCGAAAGCAAGTCACGTCAGGGGTAACGACCGGGTTTAGCCTCACGCCGCAGCAAGTCCAACCTGCTTTGCGGCGGGCTCTGGTGAAAACCGGGGGTTTATTTTAGACTCCGTTTTCCCTGGCGTGGCTTAGTCATCATCGCTTGCGTTGGCCCAGCGAATCCACTCCTGCGTTACAGTTCGGACTGGCCAGGATTCCACCAGGTACCCTTGCCCGTTCTCCAGGACGTCTCGACAGCCGTCGTCCAGCATGCCAGCGATCGACCAGCTCGCGGCCATGATGCAGAACCTAGCAGCCCGTCTACCACCGCCTGCGACGGCCGCTGCCCCCCGGCACCAGTTGCTCCCGTCCCTGACCTTCTCTGCAACTCCCCGCTTCCGTCACGCTATGATGGGAGATCCTAGGAAATGCCGTGGCTTCATCAGTCAAATGCTCAATCCACCTGGAGTTTTTGGGGCACCACTTCCCCACCGAGCGGGCAAAGGGTGGCCTTTGTTATTACCTCTTGTCGGGAGAAGCCTTGGTCTTGGCCACTCCGTTATGGGACCGAGGAGATCCGCAGATGGCGAATCTACAAACCTTCCTCCAGGGGTTCCACAACGTCTTTGAGGAACCTGGCCGCACCTCCTCCGCGGCGGCGGCTTTGCTCCATCTCCGTCAGGGCGACTCCTCTGTGGGTCACTACTCCGTGCAGTTTCGCACCCTCGCCTCTGAATTGAAGTGGAATAATGAGGCTTGGTGGCAACTTTCTGGCAAGGTCTCTCGGTCCATATTAAGGATGAGCTCGCTGGTCGGGATCTCCCGTCTACTCTGGATGAACTGATTCAGTTGGCCTCCCGAATAGACATTCGGTTTGCGGAGTGACAACAAGAGCTCCGTCTTCAACAGGAGGTCGTCCGTGCACGCCGGATACCACGTTTGGCTCCACTACCTCTATCAAGGGTTCCGGAGGACGGATCCGTATGAATCGAAAGAGCCCACTTGTCCCAGGAAGAATACTCGCAGCGTTGCCTGAGGTAGTTATGCTTCTACTGTGGTGGTTCTGGCCACTTCATTGGGGACTGTCCGCTGCGTCCGGGAAGCTCGCGCACATTAGGGTTCGCAGGAGTGGCGTCCCTAGGAGAGTCTGTGCAGCATCTCTCCGTCTGACCATTCCCGTAGTCTGCGGAATTTCACCGGACAGCACCTTCCAGACCACCGCCTTTCTTGATTCGGGTTCCGCAAGGAACTTTATCAGCCAGGCTCTGGTCTCCCAAGTTTCGTCTCCCGGTGACCCCTTTTGCAGACCCCCCCATGTACGTCTCCTCTGTTAGTGGCGAATGCCTAAGGTGTGTTTTCGGTTCTGCACGGCACCTCTCTCTCTACAAGATTGGTGTCTACACAAGGAAACTCTGAAGCTGCTGGTCCTGCCTCGCTCCTCTTCCGAGATTCTCCTGGGCCTTCCATGGTTGCAACTGCATGCTCCGACCCTGGACTGGAACACGGGAGAAATTATCCGTTGGGGCCCCGCGTGCCACTCGCGCTGCCTTCCGGTTCTCCGTTCTGCCCTTCAGCCCGCTCCTGTAAAGTCTTCTAAACCTCTGTCGGGTCTTCCCATTCCGAAATCAGGACTTGGCCGATGTTTTTTCCGAGAAACACCGAAACTCTGCCTCCGCACCGCCATTCGATTGTCCCATTGACCTGCTACCTGGGACAACTCCTCCCCGAGGTAGAGTCTACCCCTCTCTGTCCCAGAGACTAAGGCCATGTCCGAGTATATCCAGGAGAACCTCAGGAAGGGCTTCATACGTAAGTCCTCCTCGCCCGCGGGGGCTGGATTCTTCTTTGTTGAAAAGAAAGACGGTTCTCCCCGACCCGTATCGATTATCGGGGACTTAACAAGATTACTATCAAGAATCGATACCCCTGCCTCTGATCTCGGAGCTGTTCGATCGCCTGCGTGGCGCGAAGATTTTTTCCAAGTTGGATCTGCGGCATATAACCTGATTCGTATTCGTGAAGGCGACGAGTGGAAAATAGCCTTTAATACCAGAGATGGTCATTTGAATACCTCCCATGCCATTTGGCCTCTGCAACGCCCCGGCAGTGTTCCAGAACTTTGTTAAGGGAAATCTTCCGAGACCTCCTTTATGTCTGCATGATTGTCTATCTTGACGTTTATCCAAATTTTCTCCCCTGACCTGGAACACCACCGCCTCCACGCCGTCAGTACTCAGACTTTCTCCGTGACCACCAGCTAATGCTAAAATTAAGAAATGCCTCTTTGAACGCACCCCGTTGCCCTTCCTGGGTTACATCGTTCAGATCAGGGGCTTTCCCAAATGGACCCTTCGAAGTTGTCTGCAGTTCTACAATGGCCTCGTCCATGGTCTCCACTCCATCCAACGATTTTTGGGTTCGCAAATTAATTCAGATAATTCATCCCTCATTTTTCCATCGCTCGTGGCCCCGCTGGTGGCCCTTACAAGAAAAATTCCAATCCCAAATCATGGCCACCCGATGCTCAAAAGCATTTGATCGCCTCAAATCGGCATTCGCTTTGCACCATGCTGTCTCGCCCGGACCCGCAGCGCCCCTTTATCCTCGAGGGAGACGCCTCCTCGGTAGGCACAGAGTGGTCCCTCCTTCAGAAGTCCTCCTCTGAAAACTACGTATTTGCGGCTTCTTCTCCAAAACCTTCACCCCACCGAAAAAAATTATACTATCGGAGATCGGGATATACTGGCAATTAAGTTTTGCCCTAGAAGAAAGGCGGCACCTGTTGGAGGGAGCTCGGGCACCTCATCGATATATTCACCATCACAAGAAACTTCTCTACCTGCAGTCTGCCCAATGGCTGAATCCTCGGCAAGCTAGGTGGTCACTCCTTTTTTGCCAGATTTGATTTCCTTCTTCATTTTCCCGGCGGCCTGGCAAGAACATCAGAGCAATGCCCTCTCTAGATCCTCTGAAAATGGTGGGCTGGAGCCACCCTTCAGCATATAATTCCTCCTGAGCGTCTCCTCACGGGGGCTCCTGTGGACCTTCAAACCTGCCCCCCGGAAGACCTTACTACATCCTGCTATGCGGCCTCGTGTCCTGAAGTGGGACATGCCTCGCGAACTGCTGGCACCCTGGGGTCCATAAATCTCAGCAAATAATCTCCTTTACTATTGGTGGGCCCCCTCTCACTCGGGTGTTTTGAAACTTTGGGCCTGGCCTGTGTCTCCTGTGCCCGTAACAAGGTCTTCTCGTCTCAGACCTGTGGGTCTGCTCCTCCTCTCCCGTGCCCGAAAGACCTTGGTCGCATATTGCGATGGATTTTGTTACTGACCTCCCGGCCTCCTCCGGAAACACGGTCATCTGGGGAGTGGTCGACAGATTTTCTAAAATGGCCCCCCTTTGTTCCTCTCCCCGGTTGCCCCCTCCGCTTCCCCGCTAGCCCAGCACTTCTTCCGTCACATCTTTCGACTAACGGGCCCCCCTTTTGCATATAGTCTCAGATAGGGGATCCAATTTGTATCGAAATTCTGGCAGGCCTGTGTGCTCAGTTGCAGGTCCAGTTGGACTTCTCGTCCGCATATCAACCCCAAACCAACGGGCAGGGGGAGAGGGTCAACCAAATTGTAGGTACATATCTGCGACATTTTGTGTCCCCCTCGCCAGGATAAATTGTCTGACCTTTTTCCCTGGGTGGAATTTTCCTATAATTCCTTAGATTCTGAGTCCGCTGGAGCCTCCCCCTTTTTTTTTGTGTTTGGCTGCATTTCCCCCCCCACCTCTCCCTCTGGCCACCTCGTGTGACGTCCCTTGCTGTGGATGCCCAATACGGACATCAAGACACTCTGGCAAGTTACTCGAAAGGCCCTTTTAACGGGCCTCCTCCCCACTAAACTTCAGGGTGATAGGCCCCCGGAGACCTCCTCCCGTATTTTAAACCGGGTGGGTAGGGTTTGGCTTTCGGGCCCAAATACATCCGCTTCAAAGTGCCCACTACAAGTTGGGGCCTAAGTATCTGGGTCCGTTTGTGTTTCTCCGGCAGCTTAACCCGGTGTCTTACAAGCTTCGCTTGCCCCCACTCTACGTTCCCGAATGCCTTCCATGTATCTCTCCTCAAGCTGATGGTGCTGAATCGTTTCTCCCGTGGATCTGTCTCGCCTTCTCCGGTGGCCAATTCTGATAACATCTTTGAGGTTAAGGAGGTGCTGGCTCAGAAGACAGTGAGGGGGAAGCGGTTCTTTCTCATTGACTGGAAGGGGTTCGGGCCGGAGGAGCGCTCGTGGGAACCTGAGGTCAATCTGTCCCCCGACCTCCTCTCTAGGTTCTATAAAAAGGAGGGGGAGACCTAAGGGGGAGTAGGGTACTGTCACGGGGGTCGCGGGCTCCGCTGCTCCCCACGGCCGTCACCCTGCTCGCAGGGGGTCCGGCGCGGCGGCTGCCCGCGACCACCCCGCTCCTGTCCCGAGCCCAGCGCCGCTTCCCTTACCTGTCCGCGCTCCGGTGAACGCTGTCCCTGTCTTTCCCGGCCGCCGGGCGCGTGCCCTGTGCTTTAGGCGCGCGCGCGCCGGCTTCTCTAGATTTAAAGTGCCAGTGCCCCGGTACTTGGTCAATTGTCGGGCGCGGGTTCTATTTAAGTGATACGCCCCCAGCACTTCCTGCCAGTCCGTTGGTGTGCTTACCGTGTGTTTAGAGTGTATCGTAGTTCTGTCCTGATTACCCGTGTACCAGACTGCCTGCTTACGTTTCCTGACCTTGCCTGTCTGCCACCTGCCCTGACTGTCTGCCTGTCTCTGACCACGAACCTCTGCTGCCTGCCCTGACCTTCTGCCTGTCCCCGACTACGCCTTTGGATTACGATTCTGTACCACGCTGTACCCCGGCCACCATCGCAAGCAAATCACGTCAGGGGTAACGAACTGGTAGCCTCACGCTGCAGCAAGTCCAACCCGCCTTGCGGCGGGCTCTGGTGAAAACCGGGGGCTACTTAGACTCCGTTCCCTGGCGTGGCTTAGTCATCATCGCTTGCGTTGGCCCAGCGAATCCACTCCTGTGTTACAAGTACACAGGTTGGTCACTTGGGAAACCAGAGAGAGCACAGAAGGTGATAAAATAATTTGTAGCTCCTAAACAAAAAAAGATGAACAACGCAATATATTTGGAAAACGTCTTCATTTAGTGTTCCCTACATTTTGAAAGCTATTCTTTATAGTGAGACAACCCCTTTAATGTGACATTTATTGCATTATGATACCGTGGCAAAGAAAGTTAGCACAATTTTTTCAATGGCTTTTGTTGAGATCTAAGATCAGATAACACGGTGCAGTAAGATATCCCTGCCAAATAAACTTTGCTACATCCATAGTTCTAGGATTTATACATGGGCATGGAGAGGCAGCTAAAAGTACAATAAATCCAAAATCAAATTATTGACCAAAGAAATCTGCTCTTAAGTAATCTTGATTATAATAACTGTTTATGAGATTTAAACTCTTTATAAACAACATCATATTCTCAAGTTACGTAACACTGTACTGTGCAAGTTCTACATCTATACATTAGTTTTGCTATCTATATTTCCACAGTGATTGCTGTTGCACACAGTGCATATTTTCTCCATCTCTTACAACTGCCTCTTGCTACTACCCTGTGTCATAATCTGCATTCTCATGCTGAACATAGTGTTTACTGTGCCAAATATCCCACACCTACTGTAGATCGCCTTTAGTTATTTAACCAGTTTCCTGCCAAATAATTCTCTAATGGATTGTGCACTGACTTTGTACTGTATGTAAATATACAACAATAAGTAGGTTTATCAGCCTGCAAATAAATACTGGGAATGATGAAAGAGCAATAACTACACTTATAGTCAAATAAAATACGCACCATAGTAAATAGAAGATTTTAGATTTCCAATCTAAGGCTATGTCCACACAGCACAAGAAAACGATCGTATTTTCAGTGGTTTTATTATTCTAAAACTGCTGAAAAAAATGACCGTTCAGGCAGCCCATAGACTTTAAGAGAGAAAACGAACTTTAGTCTACACAGGTCGTTTTTTTTTCTGCTCGTCTTCTGCTGCATAATAAAATAAAAGCTCCATACTCACCTTCCTCGTCTTGTTTGGTCCTGCACTGGCTTTCCTCGATCTTCGGTTTACTTTGTGTCTTCTTCCAAACAGGACATTAATGTTGCAGCTGCTGACCCAGTAACCAGGGCCAGGATAACAGGTAGGCAGAGCCATCTTTTCCTTTGGGCAGGTTAGGCGGCTGCTCGGGGGTCCATGAGCACAGGGGGCCTACATGGCTAGACGCTTACCATGTCCAGTGAAAACAAGAATTCAGTCCCTGCGAAAGATCCAGGCCGCAAGTCACATCTCATCAGTAAGCGGCGCAGGAAGCGTGATACAGATATCATGTCCCCTGCGCCGCTGCATCTCCTAAGCTAAAAGAGTAACGTCCCGGCCATGTCCATGCGTAGGCGGTGTGACGACGTCACACTACTCACACCGGACGATAACTCCAAGAGCGAGGTCCTCAGCAGGGGAACAGGTAGAGGTGAGAATCTTTTTACATTTTTTCTAATCAGTCAGAGGAGCCATATCTACCACCAGGAGGCTATATACCTACAAGGGCCATATCTACCTACAGGGGTCATATCTACATACAGGAGCCATTTCTACCTTCAGGGGACTGTACACCTTCAGGAGGTTATAAACCTACAAGGACCATATCTGCCTTCAAGAAGCTATATATCTACAGGGGCCATATTTACCTACAGGGGATTGCATACCTTCAAAGGCCATATCTACCTACAGAGACCATATCTACTTACAGCTGACTGTATACCTTGAGGGACCATATCTACCTTCAGGGGCCATATCTACCTGCAGGGGACTGTATACTCTCCGGGGCCAGATCTACCTATAGAGGCCATACCTACATACAACAACTGTATATCTAGGGGGGGGGCATATCTATCTACAGGAAGCTATATACCTACAGCAGCCATACCTACCTACATCGGACTTTATACCTACAGGGGCCATTTCTATCTACAGGAGGCTATATACCTTCAGGAAGACATGTCTAACTACAGAGGCCATATCTACCTACAAGGGACTGTATACCTACAGGGGCCATATTTGCCTTCAGGAGGCCATATCGCTACAGAGGCCGTATCTACTTACAGGGGACTGTATACCTTCAGAAGGCTATATACCTAAAGGGGCCATATCTACCTACAGAGGCCAAATTTACCTTTTATTAATAGTATCATCCATGTATATTTTCTATAAGTGTCACATATCACCATGATGTTCTATTTTCATTATGCATGTTTATAGAATATTGTATACTGATTTTCTACCTTTTGATATATTTGGTCTTATCCCCACATCCTCACCTGAGAGCAGCGCGTGACTTGTTTTTAACCCAGCACAACACAGGTGCGGGTTAGCTGTGATCAGTCCTTCTTGGACTTGAAATGCGTAAGCTAGAACACAGGACCTTCCATCTGTCTCTGTATCATGAGCTACCACCTTGCTTTGTGCTTTTTAATAAGGTTTTTCAATAAAGGAGAAGGATTTTAAGGATTCCCGGATTCCTATTGTTTTCTAAAATTTAAGATATTGATGCAGGCTGCTGCCGACAGCCAGGACTCCTGGACCTTTCCCATTATAGTGGACGGAGCGGACACATAGCCCAGCGCTGTGAGCAAACACTTTTTCTTGTATTTAGTTGCCCAGTGTATCCAGGTAGTTGCCCCTTGTAATCTGGTAGTTACTGTATTTGCCCCCTGTAGCCAGGTAGTAATTTGCCCCCTGTGGCCAGGTAGTTGCTCAGTGTAGCCAAGTAGTTGCCCCCTGTTGCCAGATAGATGCCCCCTGCAAAGTTTAAGTAAACATTTAAAAAAAAGAAAAAAAAAGTGCTCACCTGTCCGTGCAGTTGGCTCCAGTGTAAGCGGCATGTCTGGGAGCTGGTGTGTAGTGTAAGCGGCATGATGTCATCAGGGCTATATTCCTTCAGAGGCCGTATCTACCTTCAGGGGCCATATCTACCTTCAGGGGTCACATCTATCTTCAGGGGTCACATCTACCTACAGGGGGGCCCCATTACCTAAAGGGGACTGTTTAGTATGGGGGCTTTAAACTATTCGGGGGGCTATATCAAGGGGGTTTTTTAATACAGGATCCCTATTACCTTCAGGGGCTATATACCAATGGGGGCATATCTACCTACGGGGCCCCTATTACCCCAGGAGGCTATTTACCTATATGAGTCATATCTACAGTCAGGAGTCTATATACCTACAGAGGCCATATCTACCTACAGGGGACTGTATACCTTCAGGGGCTATATCTACCTACAAGGTCCATATCTACCTTCAGGGGGCTATATATCAGTGGGGGCCATATCTACCTACAGGTGCCATATCTACCTTCAGGAGGCTATATACCTATATGAGTCATATCTACATTCAGGAATCTATATACCTACAGAGGCCATATCTACCTACAGGGGACTGTATACTTTCAGGAGGCCATATACCTACAGGAGCCATATTTACCTACAGAGACCATATCTACCTTCAGGAGGCTATATACTCACAGGTACCAAATCTACCTACAGGGGACTGTATACCTTTAGGGGACATATGTACCTACAGGGGCAATATCTACTTTCAGGACGCTATATACCTACAGGGGCTATATTTACCTACAGGGGACTATATACCTTCAGGAGCCACATCTACCTACAGGGGTCATATCTACATACAGGAGGCTATATACCTATAGAGGCCATATCTACCTTCAGGAGGCTGTATTCCTACAGGGACCATATCTACCTAAAGGGGACTATATACCTTCAGGGGCCATATCTACCTACAGTGGCAATTTCTATCTACAGGTGACTGTATACCTTCAGGGGTCATATCTATCTACAGAAGGTGACATACGTACAGCGAACTTATCTACCTTCAGGGGACTGTATAACTACAGGGGCCATATTTACCTACAGGGGACTATTAACCCATTAACGACCCTGAATATATGAGTACTTCCCAGGGTCACTAAAGGGCTTTGTAGCAGGATAGCGACTATTTGCAGCTAACACTCAGCGGTTACAGCGCGGGGTGGGCGCTGTCGCCCGCCCACGCTGTTTAACCCCTTAGACACAGCAGCAAAGGTGGCCGCAGCGTCTAAATCAATGGGGAACAGTGTTTTGAAAAAAACGGAGAACAGAGGACACCGATATACGAAGTGAACAAACAAGAGATCATTTTTAAAAAATCAATATTTGGTGTGATCGAGGCTGGGACAGAGGATTTTGTCATCCTGGGCAAATGTTAACTGTTAGGGTATGTTCACACAGTGTTTTTGGATCCAGTTTTGTATCCGAAAGTTGCATCCAAAAATGCAGCGCCGATCGGACCCAAAATGCATCCAACATGCAGGTGCGTGTTTAGATGCGTTTTGGCTGCAGCAGGATGTTACCCTATAGTTTTAAATAGGGCTCCTGTTGTGTCTTTCGGATCAAGAATTGACATGTCAATTCTTTGAACAGATCCGAAAGACGGATCTGAAAGACGTAATTAAACACGCATCGGCAATCATTCGTCCGAACTCCGCTGCGTGTCAACATTGCAAGCAGTGTAAAACATACTGCTATTTGTTAGATGCGTGTTTGGGTTTGGTTAGGGTCCGATAGATGAATCCAAACACCTATCTAATAACATATGTTGAAGACGCCATGTGAAGATACCCTTAGGGTATGTTCACATGGCTTAAAAGGCCACATATTTGGCGCGTATTGCGCTTAATATGTGGCGAAATGCGCGCTGCAATTATGGTAATTCATAGCTCTCATTGAGAGCTAAAGATTAGCCGTCGTGCCCCCGCGCGTACAATATGATCGTATTGTACACGCGGGGGGAGAATTGACATGTTAATTGTTAGCGGGGAATACGCACCGCTAACAATGCATGTCTATGGGCACCTCCTTCCCCATGCTTTAGAACTACGCGTGGTTCCAAAACACTCAGCGTATTGCGGCGCATACTATACGGGTTGCAATAAGCTGTGTGAACATACCCTTACACAGAAGATCACCAAAATAAATGTGAAACTCTACAACAAGTGTCTGTTCTGGCCAAGTCTATGGAATCTAAGGTCCTGATGTATAATGTCAGGGCTTCAGTGAGCCTTCTTTTAGATCACAGCAGAAAACAGTGACATTCCACAGAAGACGACAATGTGCAACAGAGATGGAAGAGACAGTGCAATGGCGGGCAACAGACCAGCAGTACAAAAGATGAGCTGGTTGCTGCTTACTGCCGTTCGCTAATGCACTAGTTATTATGTGTACATTGAACTGCCCATCTTTACTGTTTGGCAGAGTCTTTGGAGTCCTAAAAGTGATGATATGGCCTTCTCAGATCTGTGATCATCATGTCTGTCTGGGGTTACATGAAGAGACAGAAGGTTCTGAGCAGTTACATCCACAGAATATCTGTGTTTACTTCTCCAAGATGTTTAGAACAGCCTCCTCATCAAATTCCTTTAAAAACTGTGTACAAATGTACCTGTCACGTCAGAGGAGGTGCAGTGGGCCCTGACTGCCACCCAACCCACTGTCCCTGCCTTCTTGGTGTGCTGCCCTAAATGGCAGAGCCCAACTGGATGACAAACCCTATGCTACTATGTGCAGGGCCATCAGGGGAACGCAGAGTCAGACAGTCCGGGTCGACAATGGTACGGGTACCTCAAAACCACGAATCGGAAACCAGGAGAATAACGGGAAGCAAGCCAAGGGTCAAAACACAGGAGGTAACGCAGTAAAAAATCAGAGGACAGAAACGTAGTCTATGAGCAAGCCCAAGTCAGTAAAACAAGAGTACACACGCAAACCCCGGAATTCAGGGGAAGCACAAGGGATAACTTTTCTCAGGCAAAGACTGAATGGAATGAGCAGGTTTAAATGAGGCATCCAGACCCCGCCCCAGCAGACGAAAGGTGCAGCCTCCGGGCCCTCCTATTGGCCAGTGCGACACACGCTCTGACCTGATTAGGAGCCGAGCTGTCCCTCCTAGGCTCATCAGCCCAGCCTCTCCCTGGGTGTGTCAGAGGGATAAACCCCTGCCATGCCTTGCTGCTCCACAGCAGAAACGTGCGGCGTGACAGTACCTAGAAGAATTTATGCTGCTTTGAAGACAAAGTGTGCCACCATCGGTGTCAGTGCTAAGTGGTTGAGTCTAAGAATATTGATTATCTGTCCGATGCATACTAACTAAATCCACAGAACCTCCCAAATATCTCAGAGAATAGGAATTTAATATAATCTAAACTATCACCAAAATGAACAAATCCCTTTAAAATATAACTTTTAATCAAAAATGTCTAAAATACATAACACCTAGGTAGTGATAGTGTCAACAGAAATACACATATCAAAGGGGAAACAAGTATCCTATACACAATATTAGTACCTAACCCTTTTATCCCTATCCAGGCCTCTATTTTATCTACGGCAGAAAAACCCCCCCGAAAAGGGCGACCCCGCTAAGTAGACCTAATTTCCTGCCAAAAACAAACCCCCAAAAGCGTGTGCAGATGAATCTCCGCACTATTCCCACTCCAAAACCATATACAATAAATGGAGAATATCTATTATTTAAATTCAGAGTTAGTCTAAGAATTAAACCATAACAATCCCCAGACGCCGCGTTTCGTCCCTTTTCCCCATGGACTCTTCAATGGGGTTAAGAAAAACGGGTACCAACCACTAAGTCTTATCCTCCAAATATAGATACCAACATAGTACCTGTTCAGATGGTAAATTTCCATATTAGGCTGGTATGCCTGAAAACAAAGGACAAAGAAAACATATGTATTAAACAACTCTCAAACTTAATCACAACAGGGTACGTTACAGATAAACTGCTGTTCACCCTTGTACCTGAAAACAGCTGAGTACTCCTTTAGTGTAGATGAGTCAATGTCCCACAGAAAACCCTATCACTGGCAGACAATTTATAGAGTATGGTGTCTCTAAGCAAACTAGTTAAAGTACCGCCCACTTACATTACTTCAGATGACCTAACTGTCCAAACAGGTGCTGGATTCAAAGCGAGCCGCCGCGCCGGGATGTCAGTACACTCTGACACACTCGGCGCCCCAAACTGCTCAATGCGCATGTGCGGACATTCAAAAATGGCCGCGGATGCCAGTGTGTCACCGCGCATGCGGGGAAATAAGTAAAGATGGCCGCAATTGTCAGCAGGGCCACACGGTGAAATGCGTGAATAAACACGATGGCGCCCGGTCCCTAATTTTGTACTTGCCGATCGGTTGGGCCCCAGACGGTGCATGCGTCAGCAAGGTTTGCTGTTACAAGCCGGCTATACTAAGTCTAATTGCTTTCCCCCCTCTTATTAGAAGCACTCAACAGCATAGATATTATGGAGGTTTCCATTAGCATATCTGGCCAAGGGACAAGGGGGATAAGTATATTATATTAAAATGCAATGGGATACTCTATAAAATACAGAGTTTGAGCCTATTTTGTATATGTCTGCATCTTTTTTTTACCTCCCCCTTTATATCCCCCAGCTAACCCATATGGACAAAAACTATGTAGGACAAAAGATAACTATATTAAATTCGGTAAGCAAGTTGGCATAATAAGGTTAATACCTAAGGAGAACACTTATGTTTTTGGCAAGAAAAAGTCGTACCAATAAAAAAAGATTCCAAAACTTAAACAGAAGACTGTTAACTAATATAACAATGTAACATACAACACG
The DNA here is from genome assembly GCA_025379985.1 of Phyllomedusa bahiana. NCBI lineage: Eukaryota > Metazoa > Chordata > Amphibia > Anura > Hylidae > Phyllomedusa > Phyllomedusa bahiana. Next base: position 7,567 of record JAODAL010006599.1, on the reverse strand, counting down.
CCATCCAAGTTTCTCTAAATGAAAGCATGAGAAAGAGAGAGATCATTGAGAACCACGTGGATATACACAATCCAGTCTATAAATCCACTGGTCTCTTTTTGAAGATCTTTTTGTCGCCAGTCTCCTCCCCAATTGGGGGTTCGAAACAATCTCAATCCCTCTAAACTCCCAAGCCAATCCACCTTTCCACCATGTTTCTTGAAACTGTGCCTTGCAATGGGTGTGTCCATGCGTCTTTTAACGTCTCCCACATGTTCACCTATTTTTACGTCTGAACTCTCGTTTGGTCTTACCCCACGTAGTTCAGTCCGCATGGACATGTGGCCAAATAAATGACCCCTTACGGAGACACAGTTGATGAACCCTGTGATGTTATATCTCCGACTCCCATTAGTAATCACCAAATGTTTACAAATTCACAACAAGAGGGAAAACTTACATTTTACCACACTTAAAACAGCCAATTGCTGTCTACTCAACCAGGTTTCCCTCTGAGGTGGTTTCACAAAAAATGGCCCCTAACTTATTGATCCCCAAATACTTCGGCCTTTTCTGTACTTAATATTGGGGAGGGCCGTAGGATGGCTCTAAGATTCTTCATCCTGCAAAAAGGACCTTCCAGTATTTGTTAATGATATCCCTTATCTGGTGGGCATTTGAGCTAAAATTCTCCAATGATGCGCAAGTCATACCTCCTTTCAAATTTAGAGGGTTCCCTTTTCCTTTTAGGAACTAAGTGGTTGGTTCTATCCTCTTTAGGGCTCTCTGAAACTTCCTTTAAAGGTTTGTGTGGGTAGCCTCTCCTAGTGAACCTATTTCTCAGATCTTGGGCCTGCTGTTTAAAGGTGTCTACATCGAGCATAATAACATTGGCCTGAGATTCACCCACACTTGGAATGAGTTCACACTGCCCTTTTTGGATCTAAACATTCGAAGATTTCGGATTTTTTTCACTTAACACTAAGGTGTATAGAAATAAACAACATCTACGAACAGTCTTCTCAGACGGAGATACTGTCCCCCGTGGGATGCCTCTGACAAGAGGCCCCGGGTGACAGCTCTCCCATGAGAAGACTGTTCTAGATGTGTCCCTTTTTATACACCTTAGTGTTAAGTGAAAAATCCCGGGTTCTTCGAGATGTTTAGATCCAAAAAGGGCAGTGTGAAACTCATTCCCAAGTGTGGGTGAATCTCAGGGAATGTTATTTTGTTCAGAGAATCTACAAATGTTTCAATGATGATCCAATACCCTTCCACAAGATCAGGGTTTTCATCAATGAAACGGGTCCCACAAGAGGATATTTCTGTCCACCTCAATCATTTTTTTCCTCAAATTAAAGACAAGCGTATTCTCCCACCAGCCCAGGAACATATTGGCATAAGTGGCAATTGGCAATGAGGAAAATGAGAGGTGGACGGAAAATATCCTCTTGTGGACCCGTTTCATAGATGACATCCTGATCTTGTGGAAGGGTAGTGGATCATCATTTGAAACAATTTGTAGATTCTCTAACCATTTAATAACATTGGCCTGAGATTCAACCCACACTTGGAATGAGTTCACAACCCGCCCTTTTTGGATCTAAACATCTCGAAGAATCCGGATTTTTCACTTAACAACTAAGGTGTATAGAAAGACAACATCTACGAACAGTCTTCTCAGATGGGAGAGCTGTCACCCGAGCCTCTTGTCAGAGGCATCCACGGGGACAGTATCTCCGTCTGAGAAGAAAACTCATCGGATGTAGACACCTTTAAACAGCAGGCCCAAGATCTGAGAAATAGGTTACTAGGATTGGTACCCACAAAAAACCTTTAAAAGGAAGCTTTCCCCGAGAGCCCTAAGAAAAGGATAGAAACCAACCTCTTATTCCTAAAAGGAAAGAGGAACCCTCTGAATTTGAAAGGGAGCGACTTGTGATCATTGGAGAAATTTAGCTCAACCTCACCAGATAAGGGATTTCATTAACAAAATACTGGAAGTCCTCTTACAGGATGAAGATCTTAGAGCCATCCCACCCCGGCCTTCCCCCAAAATTACGTACAGAAAAGGCCGAAGTATTGGGAATTTACCTAGTTAGGAGCCATTTTGTGCACCACCTCAAGGGAAACCTGGCTGAGTAGACAGCCGAATGGCTGTTTTAAGTGTGGTAAATGTAAGTTTTGCCCTCTTGTTGTGAATTGTAAACATTTTGGTGGTACTAAGGGAGTCGGAGATATAACATCAAGGGTTCATCAATTGTGTCTCCGTAGGGGTCATTTATTTGGCCACATGTCCATGCGGACTGAACTAAGTGGGGAAGGGGCCAAACGAGAGTTCAGACGTAGAAAAGGTTGAACATGTGGGGGGAAAGTTAAAAGACCATGGACACACCCATTTTCAAAAGGGACATGTTCAAGAAACATGGTGGAAAGGTGGAGGCTTGGAGTTTAGAGGGATTTAGATTGTTCGACCCCCAATTAGGGGAGGAGACTGGGACAAAAAGATACTTCACAAAGAGACGCAGTGGATACATAGACTGGATTGTGTATATCCACGTGGTCTCAATGAACCTCTCACTTTCTCATGCTCATTTAGAGAAACTCGGATGGCGTGTTGAATATGTTTTCATGTCTAATAGTAACAGCCTTCTGTTAAGGGTTTTTGAATCTTTTCTATGGTACGATTTTTTCCTGCCAAAAAACATAAGTGTTTCTCCTTAGGGATTTTTAAACCCTTATTATGCCAACATGCTTACCGGGAATTTAATATAGTTATCTTTTGTCCTACTATAATTTTCGTCCATATGGGTTACTGGGGATATAGGAGGAGTAAATAAAGATGCAGACATATACAAGTAGGCTCAAACTCTGTATTTTTTTAGAGTGTCATTGCATTTTTATTTAAAATACTTATCCCCCTTGTCATGGCAGATATGCTTTAAAGGAAACCTGGGCCCTATATCTATACTGTTGAGTGCTTTTAATAAGAACGGGGAAAGCAATAGACTAGTATAGCCGGCTTGTAACAGAAACCTTGCTGACGCAAAGCGCCGTCTGGCCTAACACGATCGGCAAGGGACGGATTAGGGACCGGCGCCATCGTCGTCTATTCGCACATGCGCCGTGTGGCCTGCTGACAATTGCGGCCATCTTTATTTATCCGCGCATGCGCGCTGTGACACACTGGCATCCGCGGCCATCTTTGAATGTCCGCACATGCGCATTAAGCAGTTTGGGACGCCGAGTGTGTCTGAGGGGTACTGACATCCCCGGGGCGGCGGCTCGCTTTGAATCCAGCACCTTTTTGGGACAGTAGGTCATCTGAAGTAATGTAAGTGGGCGTACTTAACTAGTTTGCTTAGAGGGCACCATACTCTATAAATTGTCTGCCAGTGATAGGGTTTTCTGTGGGACATTGACTCCTCTACACTAAAGGGAGTACCCAACGTGGAGCACACCAGCTGTTTTCAGGTACACGGTGAACACATTTTTTTCTGTAACGTACCCTGTTGTGATTAAGTTTGAGAGTTGTGAATACATATGTTTTCTTTGTCCTTTGTTTTCAGGCATCCCCGCCTAATTTTGGAAATTACCCTCTTGAACAGGTACTATGTATGTACTCTAGATTTTGGCGCGATAAGGGCTAGTGGTTTGGTACACGTTTTTCTTAACCCCATTGAAGAGTCCATGAGAGAGGGACGAAACCGGCGTCTGGGGATTGTTATGTGAATTTCCCTTTGACTAACTCTGAATTTAAAAATACTAAGTATATTCTCCATTTATTGTATATGGTTTTGGATGGAAAGTGCGGAGCATTCACTCTGCACACGCTTCTTGGGGGGTTTGTTTAGGCAGGAAATTTAGGTCTACTTAGCGGGGGGTTTGCCCTTTTCGGGGCGGGTTCTCTGCCTAGATAAGTAGAGGCTGGATAGGGATAAGGATTAGGTACTAATATTGTGTATAGATACCCTTGTCCCTTAGATATGTGTATTTCTGTTGACACTATCACTACCTAGGTGTTATGTATTTTAGACATTTTTGATTAAAAGTTATATTTTAAAGGGATTTTTTCATTTTGGTGATAGTTTCGATGCATACTAACCCCACATCAGCACAAACATAAAAATTTGTCAGGAGCAACAGTAAAATGTATAAATGTGTCATTTCTCGGGGGATTAGTTTTCATGGTGTCCAATGTGCAACATATAAAACTGTGCATGTTTCAGGCAGGTGTGGAAAAAATCCTGCAATATAAGAATGCTTTCAACTATAGAAGAGTTCACGGTTTATTTTTATCAATAAACAAATTTAAAGTGAATGAACAAAAGAGAAACCAGAATCCTATCAGTATTTGGTGAGACCACACTTTGTCTTCCATACAGTACCAATTCTTTTAGGTACACTTGTACACAGTTTCTGAAAGAACTTGGAGAAAGGTTGTTCCAAACCTCTAGCAGAAGTAACCACAGACCTTTTGGGGATGTAGCTGCCCAGATCATTCATTCTCTTCATGTAATCCCAAATTGGGTGATGATAAGATCAGAGCTCTGTGTGGCCACATCATGACTTCCAGGACTCCAAAGAAAAAGGGGATTCTGATTTCTCTTTTGTTTATTCACTCTGAATTTTGGTAATTGAAAAGCTATTAACCCTTACTAATTTGCAGCATTTTTTACACCTGCCTAAAACTATTGTACAATACTGTCAATGACACATTAGGCGACATTTATGAACGTGTCTGTGCCAGATACCTGGCGTCTTTTCAGCCCGATATCCAGCACCGCCATGTTCATATATTTTTAAATCTCCCGCACACCGGGTGGAAGGCGGGGCGCATCAGAACCAAAGCAAAGCTATATATTTATAGCTCCGATATGTCATTTCTGGGTGCATTACAGTTGGAACAGGTATACCACTTTCAAAGTGGTATAACTCAGCTAGAACTGTTATTCAAGTGCTAGAATGCGCCTGATTTATAACCCACTGTAGAGTGGGTTCATAAATCAGGCGCATTCTAGCCTATTAGTAGGCGCATGAAATTTGGCGTTAACATTAAAATTTTATGCATATCACCCATTATCGTCAGAGTGATAACAAATTTGTATAATTTTTGTATTTGCTTCATATCACCATTTTTTGAGAATACATTTTTATTTAATTTTTTTTGGCGGGCTGAAGTGTAGTATATATTGGTACCATTTCAGGTTGACTGTGACTTTTTAATTACTTTTCCAAGTTTCCAATGTTTTGCTTTTTTATGGTATTCATGAAGGCTAAATAAAGTTATATTTTAATAATTCAGAGTATCATGAATAAGCCAAAACCAATTATTATGTTTTTGTATTCTTTTTTATATGTAAAACAAAAAAAGTGTTTTTTTAACTTTAAATATATTTCTTTAATATTTTTAGAGCTTTTTTTTTTACATTTTTAATTCCCCTGTAGAATACTTTACCAATAAGGGGTGTGATAACTTTTATGTGATTACTCAATGCAAATATTTTGCAGGGTATAAGAGGAGCAGTAAGATGGGGGCCTACACCAGGCCCTCGGCTGCCATGACAATCAGTTGACACCCCATTAATGATTTGCAGGAGGCAGAGAGAGCATCCCTCCTACAAGACTGACTAGATGCAGTGGCCAGGCTGACTGTTGCATCTAAGTAATTAAATGAGCGAGTTTGGTTTACTCTCCAGTGTAGCTGTCAGGGGCAGGCTCAACTCCTGAGCCCGCTATATTTATCCTTTTCGACATCATGACACACAGTTACATAAGTTACATAATTGCTTTGGATAATTTATTTTCATTAATAGTGCCTTGACAATAATCTGATTACCAAGTCTCCATATGCTGGGGCATACAAGGATTAGCTGTTACCTGTGGGGAAACCTCATAATAAGTGTTTAATTTCCCAGGGGAATCACCAGAGGGGAACAATGTGAACAAGTAGTGGAGTAACACATGACAGAATCAAACTACACACAATATTTCAAGTCTATAACCAGGTCTGCAGATGAGCTGTGTACACTGTTGTGGATAGGAATAAAGGTTCTATATGTGTAATCCTTTGTGTCTCCATTTTAATGTATTAGTTAGTATAACACATCATGTCTTTCTATTATGGCACATAAAAGCTGCCTGTATATCTCTTGTCTCTAATGTGTTAACAAAATGGCCACCACATAAATCTTCTTGTAGAGACACCACCGTGTAACCCAAGATGGCGCCTCCTCAGAGGTTACACTCCCGTGTTCAGACATTCCTGAGTTACATGGAGTAAACCTCAGCCAAGGATGTAACCAATAACAGATAACAGCTCGGTCCATGTGATGCTTTCTTATCTCACTAACCTTCAAAAAGTATAAAAAACCCTCCCTTTTTTGGGGGATAAAGCCAGAAAGTTTTTTTCCCCCGCAACAGGGCATGTTTGATTTTCTTTCTCAGGTGCCCCTTTAAATTATTTTAAGCAATTTGGGGAGACCCCAAAAGGATAGACCGCTTTGGGGTTCCCTCATTTCAACCCAAAAAATACTGATATTAAAGAAGTTTTTCAGGAGTTCACATACTTTAAACAAAAAATCCTTACACGAATATTGCTTTATTTAATTTGGTAAATTGTCACACTTACATTTTTAAAATGACGGTTTTTTTTACACTCAGTTGACACTCACAAATCTGCATAATTTATTTTTCTGTTCAACCATTTGCAAGATAAGAAACAACATTCTTTAGCTTCATTTTTCAGTATGCTTAGAAATCTGTGGATTAGAAATCTGAACTCACTGTGTAGACTTTAAGATAAGAGGTTATCGAAAACACATACTTTACTTCTTTTAATTTTATTTTTCTACTGCAACTATGTGTTGGGTTAAATATAGTAGAAAACAAGAAGAACTTACATGGGTTATAAGTATTTGATCCTGTATATCTTCTTACAATCCACCAGTAATTTTCGGGGATAGTTTCACTTCAAATTTAGTTTGATATTAAATTTGACGCACATCTAAACGATTCAATTCAGCTCCGCCAAAACTGCATTTTGGTGAACATCACCTAACAATCAACCTAAGCCCTAAATTGGAGTTAGGGAATATCACACATTTTACATATTAAAGGGGTTGTCTCATACATTGTTCAGTTACCCCAGTCCTGTTTTCTTGGTTTCACTTTTTAATTCAGGGGTTGTTTTTTCTGGTTTACTAGGCGCAGTAGAAGCCAGTCGTAGCTTTCGACCCGCATGGCAGCCATCAGGAAGATCAACAGGTCTGTAGCTACGCGACCCTGAGGAGATGATGCAGCCCCCAAAAAAAAGAGGGAAAATCTTAGAATAGTTGGACACTGTTAAGGAAAATATTGCAAAGTACTTATTTTTTTGCAAGATCTTTAAAATAAAAAAAAAACTTTTTTAGGGAAAAACCCCCTTTAAAATTTGTGGAGTATGTCAGAATGAAGGGCACCAGATTAAGTTTTCTGCGGAACTGTTCACACATCAAAACATGTGGAAAAAGCCTAATTTTAATTTAGGGTAGGGTTTACATAAATTTGGGGGCAAAGTTCATCAAAGCAATGTTGAACGAATAGAGCT